>JALLPA010001053.1:0-21883 GCA_036939895.1 Thalassiosira exigua
ATTAGCATACCCGGTGAAGCTCCTCGTGCCTTGCTTCGTCTTTGACAGCGGGGGGATAGCTGTCGGTATTTACATCGCAGCCCCCCCCCCCCGACCAGCTGTCCAGATCGAGGCTTTGTCTGGACCAAGGAGTGTCGAAGACGGAGTTTGGCGACGGGAGTTCCCCCGCGGCAAAGACAGCTAACGAGTGGCTTATTGCCTTGACAGGGATTGCGATTCTCAGCCAAAATATGGGTAACCTCAGTGAAAATGTTGTTGTGAAAAATTGAGACCTGCATTAAGAATTTAATTTCGCAGCCATCATACAACAGCAGAAGTCCGAACATGATCTAAAGTAAATGTTTATCTTTGAATTATCACAGTTGATTTTTCTACAAAACCTCCCATGAAATGCGCAAATACCTATCAATGAAAGCCGGAATGCCGGCGCAAAATTTCCAAGACAATCTTCTCTTTGCAATATAAAGTAAATAGATAATTGGTGTGGAACTCATGCGTCAAAGGTAAAGATATCATTAGAATGATGCCCTTCTCATACACGAGAAGTAAACAAATGCAATGGACAACAAGCTCACAGAGCAATGTCGTATGTTGAACACACACCGCAAACGGCCATGGCAGCACGCTCACAGGACAATGGGTGTATGTGAAACATACGCAGCGGCAACAAATAATGCCCATAGCAGCAAATTACACAGCAAAGGCCAAGAACGAAAGCGCATCATACTCATACGCCTGTGACAAGAAACACCCATGACGCACACACCAACAAAAAAATATTCTAGATGGCAAACGCCCGTGATAGCAAATGCCCCCCGCAAGAAATGCCCACGACAGCAACTGCTCGCGGCAGCAAACCTTCCCGGCAACAAGTCATGCCCGCGATCACAAACATCCGCAACAACCAACGTTCCCTGCAACAAATAAAGCCCGTGGCAACACACGTCCACGACAATGAACTCCCGCGACAACGAATGCACCTAAAGCAACAAAGCAAAGGCCAACAAAAGCACATCATACTCATACGTCCGTGACAAGAAACACCCATGAAGCACACACCAGGAAATATCCAAGACGACAAACGCCCGCGATATCAAATGCTCGCGATGACAGCAAACGTCCCCCACAAGAAATAATGCCAAACTTCCCGGCGGCAAATCATGCCCGTGACCACAAACGCCCCCGACAACCGACACTCCATGCAACAAATGATGCCCGCGAAAACACACGCCCGCGACGACAAACTTCCGCGGCAACACACGTGCCCAAAGCAACAAACTTCAACAGCTACAAACTCCCGCGGCAGCTAACGCCCGCGACAGCGAGCACCCCCGGCAAGAGCAAATAGCATACGAACCTTACCATACGGAGTGTGGTCATCATGGTCGAGTTGTTTCAGATGAGCGCTGGGGAATATAACATTGAAATCCCGCTGGCACGCACTGCCCCTGCCACCCTGCCACCCTGCCGACATGCATACCCTCGTCGCCCCGAGCCGTCACCACCACCACCCGGTCCAAACACCAACGGCTGGCAAAGAAATCATTGCGTGTTTTGAAATCTTGACAGTTTGAACTTAAATTCTATCATGACAAATTATTTTTGACTAATTTGGTCGCGGGGAAATTAATCTCCTCGCGACAGCTGTCCTCACGTGACGTCGGCGGGGAAGCTTCCCCGCGGGGAAAAAAGACAAAACCATATGTGTGGCCTGACTGTTGGTATTGTGGATAGTAGGGGTACATAATGCAAAAATAAGTAAGGTACGTATCTATCTAGGTAGGAGTACCATACTTATACATACGAAAGTACAATAGTTCGTGGCGCGATCGACGATGACACACACACATCATCATCTCTGCGTCATTCATCGACGGCGGGCGGCATCGAACGTCGGTCATCATCCGGCATCTAATCTCCGGCATGCAGGGTCTATTCACGATACACGATATCGTACGATACCTACGATACCTGACTTACGAAGAAGTACGATACCTAGATACAAAGACTGTCTGGGGGCCATCAAGGCGGAAGCAGGAGTCAACCGAGTCGCGAGGCAACGGCGAGGCAACGGCTCGGGCGGCGAGGGCGGCGTGGGCGGGCGACGGACAGAGGCGACCGCGACGGCGCAGTTGGTGTTTACTTTTTCGCCTCGAACTCGCACGAAAATATGAGTAGGAACGATTCGAACGAATCCGACGGCGGCTGTCCCCGCCATGATGCCGGCGGCGACAGTTCGTCAGAAAGCGATAACGACAGCGAATGCTACGACACCCTCGCTCCCCTGCCCGATGACCTGCTGGTCCACCCCGATCCCGACGAGGACTCCCTGCATCAAATCCACGACGCCCACGGCCACAGCGATTCCTCCTCGGCCTCGCCGCACGCGCGTGCGTCGAAGAGACGGAGCGTCGAGGCCGGATCTGGCCGGCCCATCTTCCCCGTGCGGAACGCCACGAAACAGGACCTCGTGCACGCGCGGAAAATCCTCGAGGCTCTGCAGGAGGAGCACGGGTTCTCAATTCCCGATCGGGGCAACCTGGACAATCCTAACATCTTGTGGAAGGAGGGCCGGCCTGATTACACCATTGCCGACTTGCACTACCTCTTGGGAAAGACGAAAAATCACCCCCCAGGCTCCCTGGAAGAATTCGTGGAGAACTTCGTCAAAACGTGGGAAATGGAGGCGACGCACAAGGAATTCTACCAATGGACGACGGTGGACCGCCTCGAGTACGAGGTTCAGGCCAATGGTGGCAAAACCTTCTCGTTAGAGGAGGCGCCGTGGGTGGGAAATTACAACTGGCTGCTGTCCACTTGCGACAAGGAGATGTACGACGCGACAAATGAGACTTTTGAGAGCAGCCACGGAAAGTTTCGATACGCGTTCCCGGAGGGATTTCCTTGGGAGCTTCTGGAAGTCTTCTCGGGCCCGCCGAAGATCACTTTCACGTGGAGGCATTGGGCGGTGTTTTCGGGTGAGTTCGAGGGGCACAAGGGAAGCGGTGAAACCATAACCATGACCGGCTTTGGAGTTGTTACTTTGAACGAGGACAACAAGGCGAAGAAGATTGAGATTTATTTTGATCCAGATGGGTTCTTGAGAGTTCTCAGGGGGCAAGATGCATGCCATGACGGGATCAATCGAGGCGTGGCATTTGGCGAACCCATCGCGGGAGGATTGGAAACTCTAGCGCGCATGATGAGTGCTCTTGAACTGGAGGAAAAGGAAGGTTCTGAATCAAAACAAAGTCCAACAGACGCAGAAAGCAAACAATCGACCAGCCGCTGCCCTTTTTCAAGTTTACAAAAGACTTAATCTTATCACAGTGAAAGAAATACTACTCCTCTTTGCTTTTCCTATCTGATTTCTTTGAAACTAACTTCGTAACAACATGAGGATGATGATGTGAAGAAATACGACATATCATGAAACATATTTATTGAAACAACATGCTGAAGATAGGTAGTTGCTCCATCTATGCCATACTACTTTGCTTAAAGTGCACCTTCAACAATCAGTCCTTTTTCGCGGTCTCAACCGCAGAATCCTTGTTGAAGCACACATCGGTCGGTTGAGTCATATTACTAGCCATTGGAATAATACGAGTCCAAGTCCACCGGCAGATCAAGAGCATTGAAGAGAGAAAATATACTAAATGCTACCTGTTGTGCACAATGTACCCTGTGGCTAGCATGCCTTGCAAATGCATGTGTTGGGGTAGGAGATGATAGTGACCAATGCAGAAGCAGAAAAGTAAGGTTTATATCCATTTGATATGTTGTATGAGCAAGGAAAAATAGTTTAAGTAGGTTTTGAAAAGCATCTTCTGGGCTAGTTAGGTAGCACTCCGGTGTATGGTCTAGTCCTAGTCCTCGGACAACACCGATGACGATGATCAAAATGTTTTGCAAGGTTGCAGCCTCAGTCATATTTGGCATTACCCTTCAAATGATTTTCTGTTTTGACAGATTGTCCTTTGGATAACCCCCGAGCATCATTCTCTTGCCAAACTCCTGATCGGGCACATAGGTCATTACAAGTTCATCTACCCTCTTACTTTGTACAGTATTTTAAAACATTAGGCTGTATACAGAGAGCGTTATTCAACTTGGGTATGACAAGTCATTGTACTTTACAAAACATCTTGAATTTTCACTTAAATTTCTCAATGCATGTAGTTACATGCTGAATGTCTCGGGTAAGTCCTTGATAGCTCTGCACTAATGTTATGGAATAATAATGATAGGGCCTATGTGTCAAATTCAAAAGGGGGTTTGACAATATAACATATGGAAACTAAGAACACACAGTTTAGTTAATAGTTAACAGTGATTAAGGGAAACGAAAAAGACAATGTTACCTCGATGAAAAAATGTAATGCAATAATGTCAAATGTAGGTGAAATTGCGTTCGTGCAAGTAATACCTACAGAAAATGATGGAAACTCTCATTACGGAGGAGCATTATTATTCACTCTCCTTGGGCCTTAAAACGTGACAATGCTAATGCCGCTTTTGCTAGGTACACCCTGTTCTATCGCACTCAATCTACCTGCTTCTCAATTCTCATATGGTATCATGAGGGCATCTTAAACTCAAATTTTGGTCACAAACAAGCATGTTCTCTCTTCGCTTCTAGCACTACTGTAAAATTTTGCTGCCCCCTCACTAATGCCCTCCATGCCAGCAACTTTTCTGGCCTATGTCGACATCCTATTGATACGGATATCTACAACCTCAATGATGAGCTTGTATTGTTTGGGCACCACTGACAGCAATCGATATCATTGTACGATAGTAGCAGGTATACTGGTTGCCTTCTATTTTTGCGAAATAGTGGTCGTGTTGGCTTTGCATAACTATAGGGCACGTTAATCTAACCAAATGACAAATTTCCTGCTAGGATATCCTTGTAGACATGGTCTCGCGTCTCTACCTCCAATTTGAGGCATATCAGGTCATTGGAAGTGGTCATTTGCGCCGATGTCAGTTGGGGCATCATTTTTCTTTTTTTCTTTTCTCAAATGCAAAAAACTAACGTCAACACATTTTCGTGAGTATGGAGCCCCCGAGGACGTCTTCAGACCACTTAAGACGCGACCTTGGCATCCGACATCAGTGACGCTAGGAAGAGGTGGGCCCTCACCATGGACGACGTTGTCTACTTTCACTTGGTATGAATAGGCATGGTGGCACTGGAATCAATTTTGTTTTTGAGACCGATTTTTTGTCTCGGGTTTGCTGGGCTGTCACGTCCGAGAGGAAGAGGAGACCGTGAGGACGGGGCGGGACGGGACACGGGACGGAAATGGATCGTGTCGCCGTGCTTCCCTCTCTCCTCCTCCCCACGCCAGTGGCTGTCCACTGGGCGGGAACGATGACAGGACCTGCCCCCCCTGGGGACACAGTCAAGAGGAGTCATCATGTGGGGGAGGGGGCGAAGTTTGGCCCAGGATGTCAACGACAAATGCTCGAACAGTAATATGGACAGCTGCGCGGACGAGAGCGCGAGAGCCGAGTCGATTGCACTGCTCTGACGACAAGCCGTGGTGGCACCAGCTGTTGGAGCTGCTGCATCACAGCGAGGCAAGGAACGATTCCAAAACGCACGACCTGCAAGAGGACCTTCAAACAGGAACTCAGGAATAACACTGCAGATGCAACCCCGACGGCCACAATCTCTGGACGGACAAATGACAACGATGGCGACCCGGCCAAGACGGAGCCAGCGACGAAGCACCGGAGCAACAGGCCCGAGGACAAGGGGAACATCGTGGGAAGGAGGAGGTCAACCATGCTGTCACACTTGTCCTTGCACTTTTGCTTTGACAACCGCTGTCTCAATGATCTATTTAGAGACTCTGGCATCTGACAGGACATGAGCCCCCGCTCCCGTCGGGCCTCCTGACGCAATTTTGTGTCTCGAAGGCGGGCAGCGTCTCGTATAGAAGACGAGGGAATAAAAAAGGTTCTCCTGCTTTCTGGGCCTCCTCGGCCCTCCAGCCCCAGACCCCAGACCTTGATGGCCTTCAGCTCGTCAATGAGATCCTTTGCCAAGTCCTACTCCATGCCTTCCGACAAAAGCGAGTTCACTGTGCCCCCCTCTGGCACGCCCGCCTCGAGCATGAGACTGCCGCGAGTCAAATTCACCACCTTCTCCCTTCCTATACGCGACCCTCCTCTCCTCATTTTCCTTCCCCTTCTCGGATTTCCCATCGCTCAGAAGATGAAGTGGGTCTTTGTATAGATTTTGGACGAACAGGAATCATAGGAGGAAGAGTTCAATGATGGAGGTAGGCGGAGCGAGTTACTGGAGGACCTGGATCAGGAGGAGCAGAAGAGCGACAGAAACTGCGTGAAGGCAGTGAAGAGCGCAAGAAGAAATAGCAACAGAAGAAGCAGCCTCACCAGACGACGGACGACATACGATATAACGGCGATGACGAGAGCGACGACAACGACGTCGACGCGTACAGAGCCAGCGCCAGCACGGATGAGGGCAACAGCTGCTGAACCCGTCAGGTCAAAAGTTCATAAATAAAAAATGGGAAAAAGCCAAGGATGTCGGGGATGCATTGGAGGCGCTCATCTGGCCCAATCATGGCCTATGACATCAACGGGGGCGGGGGGGGCATGGCTTCCTCGGTGCATGTGATGAGTTCTGACGGTTTGTGGCTGGATCCAATAAGCTAGGCATTGATTTCGTGGGCAGCGTACAACTTTTGCACCTTATTTTTTCAATTTTACTAGTAATTTGTACGGGTGACCACTATTCCTGCTAAGGTCTCCACTAAATAAAATTAGAAATCGTACCTATGTATAAGTAGGCAAGAACACCCCCTATGACCAAATCCCGCTAGAAATATCTAAATCTGACCGTGATCGACAGTTTTGATAACTTACAATACCCTCGGTCGATAGGAGCTGGGGGTTACATTAAATTGCAACCACTACCCCTTCCAATCTTTTAGTGCATCCACAGTAGGTGCTCCATGCAGTACAGCAAGGAGAGACTACGATGGGAGAGCCGGATGAGGGCCTATCCCTGTCGACATTCTAGCCAGCCCAACCATGATGCCTCTCATTGATTGTGAGCAGTAACATAGATTTGGAGCCATAGTGGGTGTTGCAGAGGTCCCATTCTGTTCCATTATAAGTCCCGACAGCGCATCAAACCGTAGTAATAGGGGAAATGACAGGCTCTATCTAGCATGACACAGATACCAAGACTACAGGCATACCAGGTAGTCATAAGGTCTACTATGTTTAATGCAGATTTTAGCTGCTGCTGGAGAGAAGCAATATGATTATTGAGTACTGTACGATAGTTGAGTTTAGTTGAGTTGAGTTCATTATCCTTTACCACTAAGGGATTATATGCCTTATTACGGCATCAAGATCGTTGAGGCTGGGTCCCCTAGAAACATATAGCGAAAAGAGATTCACCAAAACCAGATAGGATGATACTATGCAAAAAAGGACCGACGGATTGGACCGTGACGAAGCCGGCATATCATACATCCCAACGGTCAAGCAAAAGAAAAACATACTTGGATTGATTCCTTTGAGTATGCTCCTTTGGTGGAGTAATTGGTGTCCTTGGGAGGGGGGGGGAGGAGGAGGCCACATCGATGGAGGCTTGCTCGGCACGAGTGCCGACTCTCTTGTCGCAATCTGTCGACCTCGGGTGGCAGGTCGGCGCACACCACAGCAACCGCCCGCTGGAGAAGCACCGAACCACTTCGGCTCCTGAGTACAATGGCTGATTTTGACATTACCAAAAAAATCTCATAATCCACTCGGGTCCAATGATATTGATAATAATTTTGGCAATAATCATAGTTGTAAATTCTAGTCTTTGTTAACAATGATATCGCAGACAAAATCGTTTTTCTAGTTCGTTTTGCGATCAGTCGCCGTTGGTCAATCTGCACATACGTTCAATGATGACTGTACAATATGTACCATAGATTGGCAATCCGCGCGCTAGATTTTACGATAAAAGTCCGAATTCCTATATGAATTGATTTTCAGTGATTGCTACATCTCTCTGTTTATTCGCCATGGCGAATTACGACAACGGAAAACATGAAACCATGGTGGATTTTGTTAACCCATGACCGATTTTATGTCAATTTTCTAGAAGCCGCATCACAATATCTTACAATTCTGCCAACACACACGCAGATTCTCGACTATTTTGAGGATATGCATGTGTTGGCAGAATTGTAATGCACCGTGATGCGGCTTTTAGAAAATTGACACAAAATCACGTAGGATTTAGCCAGGTACAAGTTTTTAGGGCCTAAGACTCAATCAGACCTTGTGCTGTCTTGTTCTCCCCCCGTCTGAGGATATTGATTATTCCCACTGGCACTGGTGTTTCCATCGCCGTTGATGTCAGCCATTTTCATCGTTGGCAATGGAGGCCCCTGTAGATCCATACTGTTTCCTACGTGGTATTTTTGGTCCAACAACATGGCAGACCCAGCATTGGCCCCCGGTTACTAACCCGGGGCGCCGCGGCGCCTCAAGGCGCAGTCGATAAAGCCCTTGGCAGGGCTCCGGCGGTGAGGGTCCTCGCGCTTTGCAAGCATGTCTGACCGTAATGCTTTGCATTTCATACGATGGTGGGCATCAAACTCACGTGCTGATAAATGCACATCTACCACGTGTGTGTGCACAGGTGCACGCTCCGTCCCTTTCTTGCTCTTGGAAGAAGAATTAAATGTGGTTTAGTTACTCTGTTGACGTGATGCCATCTAGCGTGGGCGACTCATAGCTCGTAGTGAACGTAGCACAATACCAAGAGTGCACTCACGGGCACGCGTTCCCTTTCGCGCTCCCTCACGGAGGGGGGCTCTTTTGAGTATTGGTCTGAGGGGAGTGGGTTCAAAAAATAGTCGTCTGGTGGCTCAGCACTAAATTACCTGTCCGTCCTTGTTTCTAGCACCGTCTCTTCAAGTTTGCCATCCTCCTGCCAGTCCTGTATCTTTGTTCACCCTTCTTCCCTCATTCGTTTGTCCCGTCTTTGCGTCTGCTGTCGACATCATTATCAGTTCAAGATTGTCGCTTAAAAATAGCTCTCCAGCTTCGGAGCCAACCTCAAAAGACAGATGGTTGCTCTCCACAGCTTCGGTGTTGTCCTTCGAAAAAGTTGTTTGCTCTTCATCGGGGTCATTCCCCCCATTTCGCTGCCCGGTGAGCATCAGACGCCGTCACACCTTATTGGTGTCACGAAGCAAAAAATTGGCACCGATTTTGTTTAAACAAAAGACTCATTTCATCTTTCCTAAGTGAGCCGAGCAACTTTCACTTTGGCTTTCTGCTTTTACCAACCTACTTTCCATCAAATAAATGTAGCACAAAAAATCTGTGGACTACCTCTACAATTATCAATTTGGCAAGATAGCACGACTTTCTGTGACAATGACGATGGTTTTCGATATCATATGTTGTTTATTGTGATTTTAAAAAGTGTACATTATTTGTGTGGGGATGGCTCAACACTTGACATTGCGAATTTACAATGTTTTGTTGTCCAAGGGACGACGTCAGATACCCAGAAACTGGGGCTCAGCCACGGCCTTTACCAAATCAGCTGCTCAATACACCATTACAAACACCTTCTCTTTTGGTAGAGGCCTTATCAGATGTCACCCTCATGATTCCATGACTAACTTCTCCACATCCTTTCCCCACCATGGCCACCACCTGTGTGCTCATAATCCTTTGTCGCCTCTGTCCTGATATTTGCCGTAGCTGATACCAGAGTGAAGTCAATGGTGAATCTTCATCGTGTCCATTGTGACCCTCAACTTAATCAAACACTTACCTTTCTACGCATTACCCTTTACATGTTCTATGAACCCAGTTGATTTTGATAGCATACCCTCAGACCACAAACCCTTGCTCCCGGCATGGGTCACTGACGGCATAGATAGGGGGCCCATTAATACCCACTTTCTACCTACTTACATTCCCAAAAATCTTGACGGGATGCTCCTGAATGCAAGGGTCAAAATAGATGACAGATGACAATATACTGCAATTGCCAAAACCAGCTCCGAAGGCTGATTGATGCTCCTTTCATCGAGAAACACCCGCTCAATGGTAGCACCCTGTGGCAATAATAGCTCCACTGCTACTAAATTATTGTTATCATACCAATTGGTTTCGTCTCGACCTTCATTTCATCCGAGAGCAGGTCAGGATGAAGCAGATTTTTATTAGAGATCCCATGGAGAAAGGCTTGCCAAGCCATTAAAACCGACATCGGCAGTGTCCATTGTTTTCGATGTTGGTACCTTTGCAAGCTGTCTCTGCAGTGAAAGCCAAAAACAGCTGCCGCCACAGTCACCGCCGCTGATGACATCAATTGCCTCCCAAAGGCCCCTAATGACGCCGAAAAGGACTGCCGTTGTTGACGGCCCTCTAAATCCAGGTTCGGTGACTTTGTTTCTGAACACTAATTGGTCCTTGCCTTGTGTCCCCCACATGTCAACTAATGTTAAGGGAGGTGACAGGAAAAGCGTCTATGGTCAAAACAAAGAGATTTTTGTTGGATTTTTGAGGCCACACCACTGCTGATCCTGGTCCTCCTTGGCCTCCACATTGACTGGGGTGTGGTTCATTGTGTTCCCAGTGATTAGGACGAGGGGAACACTTGTATTTTAGTACATGGGGGAGTCAGAGGATAGCCTTGGTTGCGGTTATGTGGTATGAGGAGGTGGTGCCTGGGAGCGGGGATGTCAGGCACAACACTTGCTGACCCCGGTGCCCTATGGCCATGATGGCCTCGGCATCAAAGACGTATCCACTCTGTGCTTGTTGGAATGAGTATATTAGTGAGTGTGTGTGTTGTTTGTGGTCAGGGCATTGGCACTGAAGAACAACTCCGGCTGGAGCTAAGGACTCCGGGATGTTGGGAGTGGCATACTGCTTGTTGAGACTGCAACATTGCCGACCCTGCCCCCCCCCCCACGACCTCAGAATCAAAGAAGGTGCACCATTCTACACGTCCTAGTGCCAGAGGATGAGTGCGACAATCATTTTCATGCTATGTGTGAAAAGCCAGCTGCAGTGAAGCGTGTAGCTTGACTTGATCATTCATTGTGGTTCCCGTGACAAGAGACTATGTAGGAACAGGTACATTAAGTACTGGCTCCGAGATGGCCATAGGAAATAGTATTTATTGTATCAGAAAAGAACTCATTTTGGTAATGTCTGAGTCATGGACTATCTTATATAAAGGAATTGAGTCCGGAATAAAATAGCATAAACCGACCAGGAAGATCAAGCTGCTTCTCTGACTTACTCTTGAAAACACAAAATCAATCCACAACAACACCATTTTACAAGTAGAATTGTCTCCTTTTTTGTTGCTCAACCTTGCTCAACCTAAAGTCGGGCAATGCGCAAGTTGTAGGACAACATTTGGACAAATTGGGAAAAACACACAAAACATCCACTACGCTTGCTCGAAACGGCTGTACAAACGCCACCGTTGAACAGCATGCATCCTCAAATGGTAATGGCCAGACGCTACATTGCGGCCTACAACGCGTTGGATTCGAACGACCAGGAACATCTGAAATCGCGATGGGGTAACAGCGGAACTATCAACATTGATTTGAGTGGATTAGCTATGCCGCTCAACGAGGCTGAACCTGCAGACGTCTTCGAATATATTTTCGGTGACCGAAACGAGACGCCAAACAGAGCAGAATTTCTGCTTGCGTCCACAAATATCGGTAGAAATGTTGAAGCGGGTTGGAATGGTCCCCGCACGAAAGCCAATAACGGCATCGATACTTTGGGGACTACTCGTGATGTTCACTCTTGGTGCATCGATAAAGACAACGGAAACAAGATCCTGGACTACCCTGATGACCAACTCGCCCCTACTTGCGAATACAAAACAGACCATGTAGTGCGACAAGCATGGTCAAAAGCATTGGCTGACGAGATCCATCCCAGGCTGGAAAGAGAATCTCGGATTTATATCCAAAAACTGATCAACGAAAAGAGTACAATCGTGGCAGTCGTGACACGAAAACGGGTACGCTTGTGACGGACAAAAAATAACGTACAAAAAACCGGCGACGTGGCGTCAAAAAACCCATCACGAGATCTGCGCCCAAACGCAAACAAGATTCACAATCTGCCAAAAAAAGTAAGGGGGCTGAAAAGAAATAAATCATTGTGAGAAGGTCAAATGCTTTAAGTTAAGTTTGTGTTGTTGCTATCAAACTCTATTTTCAATGTAACTTTTATCCCTCTCAAACCCAGGATTTATTTTCGAATTCGTTTGTTTTTTTACGATAATTCGTTTGTTTTTTTACATATCGATAGTTTTATTCATAGTGGTTAGGGCCCCAAGGAGCTCGGTGCGGCCGCGTAATAACCAGCAGATTCAGCCAAAGTTTAGAAGAAGAGGTAGAAGTATTTCAGCCGCTCCTTGGCCGAGAAGGGCGTAAACTGAGGGTGCAGATACGAAATGTCCATCTATGTTAATTCCGATATTAGTGCTACAATGGGTGAAATTATCCTCAATGAAAAGAATATGTGGAGTCTACTTTTGACATCTCTTCTGATTTTGATGGATCTGATTAACAACGGTATATTGATTGACATGATCAGCCCCTCATTCTCGAGGAATTGACCCCAGAATTAAAAGTACCCAGATGGTGTTCCACTTGTTGTCCATTCCCTTGGACAGGATAATATTTTTCACTGCTCATCATTGTACTGCTCATCATTGTACTGCTCATCATTTTTTGCATATTGATAAGGTGAGTAGGTTTTGAGGATCATCAGTAGTTAAAACCATCATTATAAACTTATTGACAGGTTCTGGGACAATGACCAAGATAGAAACAAGTGCATACACGTCAAGTCAAAAAAGAAGCCAGAGAGAACATTCATTGCATTTATTGTCTCCTCCATGATTGTCATATTATTCAACATTCAGTCCCATAACATCTATCAGAGATCCTCATTCTTCCCTGTTGGTTGGGAGTCCCACCATCCAGCATACCAACTTTTGAAGATCTCGGCAACTTTGAGGGCTACGACAGCAAACTCAGACACCAACCAATTCTCCCCAAAGAATTAGGTTCATTTGGATCAGAGGCATTATATCACCTCAACCATGCTAAGAGGGAGCCCGGCATCATATCTTCTGATCCTGGTACTAGTATTTTGCTTGTTGACTGCAACATCAAGGATCTGTCTAATCTCTCTGTTAGAGCCTCAGCCTTCCTCGATTTTTTGCCTATGTTATAATGATGTATTGGGACTTCTCTGACATAGGGATTCATCCTAATTGTATGTTAATATCTCAGCGGTATGTTTTTGGGACAATGGAGACAGATATATGTCCCATTTTTAGCAAGGGCATACTTTCAGCTCCAATGGATAGTGATGCAAAAACACTTCAACAAACTTTCAAGGGACACTCTTCCGTGGTGATTGATGCAAGACGACCATTTACAGGCTATTTATATTGATGGTGATGTTGGGCAACGGTCCATAGTGCACATCACCAGTTGCTTGCACCAGCTCCAACTATTTAATAAGTTATGGGGGGAGTTATGGCAAAATCTATAGAGACCAATCAGGTATAGAGAAGTGAGTGGAGAGAGGAGGGGGGATCTACTCATCGTCACAAGATGGCATATCAAGTGTTGGGTTTTTGGACAGTCTTTGATGTCTTGGTTGTTGGTATAAAGGTAGGTAGGTAATTCTTTGCGTGGGATGCTTAATTATTATACTACTCAATAGAAAGAAGCCCATGATGCTTCATTTTTGCTCCACGTAACAAAATTTCTTATGCAAGAGATAATTTGTCCAAAGTCCCTTCCGCTCATCTCATTTTCCTCTGCAGATCCGGGGAACATGTTGAGAGACACATCATTCTATGACAGGGAAAGTATTGTCTAGTTTGCCATTTTGAGTGTTTCTTGGGCACGTTGCTCCCACTTTGGGCAAGAAATCCAAATGTAGATTGCCCGTGCAAAAGGCAATCATTCTATATTTATGTCTAGTGATCATCAAAAGGACGCATGATTTTTTCACCCTCAGTTTTGATAACAAATAAAATTTAGACAGTCAAAAGTTTTAGTAATGTGCTGAGTATTCGTTGCATGGATCTAAACCCATCACATCTGGCCTGGCAAGGGATATTTGGGTTCAATAATCGAGATCAAGATAACTAAATTGAGACCATTTTTTTCAGCTGTTCTTTTTATGATTAAAAAGACATGATTTTTAGTCAGGACTATTCAATGCAATTGATGTAACTATTGATTGATAAGATTAAGAGTTCTAATGTATCAATAAATGAATCCCCACCTTGTTGCTCAACTAGAATTAATGTTTCAATGTTTTACTTTCAGAACGATACGAACACTATCTCAAGCAATATAAAAAGATCTTTTTGTGAGATCAGTCATTTGGTATAAAGTTGGAGAGCTATCAAGTTTTCCAGACCCATATCACAGCATATGGACTTAGATCAGATATTACAGACCCGAAACATTATTTCATCGCTAAGAGTGAAGCGAGCACGCTAGCCAGACAAAAAGAGGAATTGATAATCGAAATAAAAAATCAGTCGCTTCGGCAAATTATGGATGATATTATCTGATTACTGCATCCTTCATCTGGTGTTGTCACTAGGATCACTCATGGACACACCGAGCATAATGCTATCTTTATTCCACCTTAACTAGGAATGGAGATTACGATCATAATAATATGATGAGAGGGGATAGCTCCGATCATGATGACCTGCAGGCAATTGTTGGACAAAAAACATGTTGATGTTGATATGGGGCCAGGGCCGGGTTTGCCTCAAGCAATGTCCGTCTCAATACTGAATTCCTCAATCTGAGTTTCGTTAGAAGGTTAGAGCTGTTAAAAAGAGAGGGAACTGTGAAGACGGTACTTCTGGGTCCTCGCAGGTTCTTGTCCCTTGTTCAACATTTTATCAATGCTTGCTAACGAAGCTCCTCCTGCCGGACATAATGATAATGATCAGTTAGACATGGCCGACTGGTTCATAATGGCAAACATACGGCAATGTTATGTTGGACAATGATAGTACCTCTCTAGAGATGGCAATGGCAATAATTAATGATGATGGCATGGCAATAATGTGGGCAAAAAATGGCAACATGGTAGGTTTGTATTAAAATCAGTAAATAATTGTTGTAAAATTTTCGAAAGAAATTGAAAGAAAACAGAAGAAAATGGCAAAAACTCAGCACCGGCGAGCGATCGTGACCGCTTCTTTTTATCTATCGAAGGTAGGAATCAATACTACAAGTCCACTTGAAGTTACGCCACCGTTAGCCGCCAAAATTTTAGACACGCGACAAGAATACAAGCACACTAACAGGTCTCAGTCGCAAATAAATTTGAAAGCATTGTCTTTGTAAGGTAGATACCTACGTGCGAGACCTGATGGTGTAAACATACAAGAGCGGCTCTATTTTCCCCTTCTGGTTTTTCCCCCGCGCGCCCGCCCGGCCGACGCCAGCATCCACAACATCCACACCCGCCGCTTGCTTCCGCGGCCGCCGCTTCCGCCGCCCCCCCCCTGCTGCCTCCTCCTGTCCCTGCCCCCCCTCAGTCTGCCCCCACTTTCACCAAGCTTTCACTACTTGGCCATGCCCCAACTGCCCGCTCCCCTGGCGTCGCCGTCGCGAGCGTAGTGGCGTAACCATGCTGCTGTGCTGCATCGCCGCATCCTGGTTCCTGTTGGCCACGGACACGAAGTGGGAAAACGTCGACTGGGGATCCGTCGACTGGGGCTGCTCTACCTGTCATCAGTGTCAGCCCATGGAACTGGTCGACCTGGGGGATATCTCCTCGTCGATGCCATGGAAAAATTAGGAGCCCCGTCGCGCTCCCACGGGAAGGCCTCCCGCGTCGCGGCGGCGTCGCTCGCCCTGTCCGCCCTCAGCCGCTCGCCGAGCGCCGCGCATGCGCACGAGGGCCGGGCGCGGTCGCTCGCCGGGGGCATCGGGCACTTCCGCATCTCGAAGGAAAACATCCCGTCCGCCGCGGCGACCGACGACCTGCGGGACCTTTTGCCACCGCGGCGACGCCGTCGCCTGCGCCGCCTGCTGGAACCCATTCCCGTTCCGTTCGAGATCCTCAACCGGTTGGAGCGGCGGAGAGCCAAAACGTCTGCTCCTCCGCAAGTGCGCAGCAAGAAGCGTCAGATGTACCTGACGTGCTTTGGTATTGTCTTCGTATGGTGAGTGAGAAGCAGTTTGGCTGGGTGATAATATAGATAGAGCAGAGGAGGGGGGGAGAGCAGGCAAATCAAGATAACTTTGACGTATCGTGGGTCTGAATACAAGAAGGCCAACATGTCACCAGGCTTCACCAGGTCATCCCTGCCCGCTAGCAAGTCCCAGCAGATCTTACGAATCATCAAGATTTTCCATCCATTGTCGAATGTGATTGCTAGATTAGCATTCAAAGAAGTTTGTGAAATCTCGCTCAAACACTGTCAGCGAAGAATGCCCCCCTCTGTTCACCTGATTTCGTTTGTGTTGTTGCACTGATTTTTCTTTTGCGACTGACAGCTAACATCTTATTTACTGTCCGTCTTGCTTAACATCAGGATATCGCTCGGGACGCTTTTCTACCACCGCTACTACCAGTGGCCCCTCCCTCAATCCTTCTTCTACGCCGTGGACGCTGGGATGAGTATTGGCTTCTGTACTGATGTTGAAGAGACGAAGGTTGCAAGCAGAGCGTTCACTATCGTCCACATCCTCCTCGGCGCGTCCTGTGTCGGGGGGGCGCTGGTGCTGATGGTGCAGAGCGCGCTGGAAGGTGTTTCTCGAAGCAGCTCGGCGGTTTACCGGCTTATATTGGAGAAGGATTCACTGAAGAAGACGTTCTTGGGCGAGAACCCTCAGCAGTTGTGGATTTCACCGAAGAATTGGGTCTCTCGGAAGGAAAAGGGTGTGATATCATACGAAGAGTTCCGAGAGGCACTGAAAGACAACGGGCTCGTTCTGACGGAGAAGGAATTCCAGCGCGTCTGTAGCTTCTACGACCGCAATCAGGAAGGATGTATTCGCTACGAGTTCTTTTCTGATCACTTTCAAGGAATTCATCGCATCCTTCCAACGTCGCGATTCATGCACCACAGACACTTTCTGTCACGCACATTTGCGCAGCCGCTTGACTTCATGATGGACCTGTTCACAAACGAAAACAAACGGATCTACATTATCTTCGTCTTGTGGATATTTTTGGGTATCACATGGGGTATTGTAGACCAAGGCTGGGATATTATCACCGCGACCCATTTCGCAGTCTCGGCCCTGGCCACGGGGGGCCTCACAGCTCCTCCCGTGAACGAGGACGGGATCCTCCCCGCTGGCGCAGCATGGTTCTGCGGCCTCTATTGCCTCTTTGGTATTCCATTGATGGCCCTCACCCTAGGTATCTTCGCCCGGCTCCTGGTCGAGGGTTACGTTGTTGAGGAGGAGCTGGCGGCGATCGCTCATCCACTCTCGCTTTCGGAGTGCCGGTTTGCAAGCAAGAGTCTGTGCTCCACGGATAAGGCTATACATCTCAGCGATTTCATTGTGCTGCAATTGATGCGGCAGGGCAAGCTGAACCTTGACTCATTCGAATTTATGAAACGGCAGTATCAATCGCTGGACCAGTCCAGGCGTCTTTGGCCGGAAGACACTGGCCGCTAACAACACTGTCACATTACTTGACAGTATTTTGAAGGGGGATTGTCAGATGGGGAATGTACAGTATTGAGAAGGTTTTTGAGCATGCTGTGATGAAGTGGTGTTAATAACGGTCATAACCCTACAACCTTCGGTCAAAGGCCTAGATTGGTTTCTTCAGGATCGAGCTATTTTGCAGATATCAGATAACGACCTGAAATAGTTCGTGTACTTAAGCTATAAGGCCGTTAAAGAAAAAAAATAAAGGTTGCTACTGAATTGTGGTCATGAATGCTCGGTTTGTATGTCGTCAACATCAACAATTCTTGACTTCAGGAAACCCTCGGAGCTCACGCTCTGCAAAGCGACATTCCTGCCAACTCCAACTTGAACAGGTCCGGCATATGCAGACCATTTGATGCCATCAATGCTGTACATTATGGTAGTGCAGGGCAATTCTGAATTTGCACTCAACAATCCTGTTGAATCAACGAATGCACCTGGAGGAGGGACGCGAAATGTAATCCCTAGCTTCTCAAGCTTACGAACTTCCTTACAACCCAACGCAGATGCGAAACCGTTGTAGTCAGTCGCTAGCTCATCTTTTGGAACGAGACCGCTAGAGGCGTCATAAACCGTTCCAGGAGACCATTCTAGCTCCCAGCTTGCACGGTGCCACGCTCGTTCTGCAACCGCTAGCAACCGAGGGAACGTCATTTGATAGTATTGATTATCAGTGCGCATGGTTTCTCCCCACGCCTCCCCTTGCAATCCATGGATGGTGGGCTGGGGGATACTGGGTGTTGTGAGGGACATGCTGTTGCCATCGCGGTCAGTCGATGTCTCGGCATTTTGAGCCAAATTCTCCGGAGCATAGGTAAATATCTTGTGAATGCTATTTTCTCTACGATAGCGTCCGGCACAGAGGCACACGCCAGTTCAAGATTTGAAAACGAAAAAAAATAATAGGGAGTACGACGAGTCACATACCTACTTGCCCAGTAATATCCTCTTTCGAATGGGTTTATTTCATAAGGAAAGTCAAAGTACAAATAGTCAGGGCTGGCCAGGATGATGTCAAACCCATCATCAGCGATGTCTGCGAGGACATCAAGCGCCCCCCAAAAGAGGGTCTCCCAAAACTCGACACCTACTCTCTGAGTCTCATATTGATTTTTGATTGTACCACGCAAACCATCCTCCCAATCAGTCATCGTAGGGATATCGTTGGCTGCTATAATTTTGTTCACAGTGATGGCCCAATAGTTGGCAATTCTATCAATGTCAAATGAAGGATCCGCAATGACTTTAGCTTGACACGCAGGGGACGTGGAAAATGGCACCTGTTTTTGTTCATCAGGGTAAGACGAATACCCAGGCCCGAGCAAGATGTTCTTTGCCTCATCCTAAACATGGATGTCCATGATATACGATAAGAATGGCCAGGATAAACATTTCAACCAGGATGTGCACCTCACTTACCCCACCGCAATGCCATCTGTTCAGTGGTACCCCAGCATCGTCGTGCATTTGTTTTACCTCTCCTACTAGCTTTTCCACAAAGCGAACTGAAGACTCCAAACACGGATTAATGATGGATGTTCTGTCGTAGTATTGTACAGTCAGCTGAAGATATAACATCTGCATAAGTTTTGTAAACATAAAACTGCTTGTTAATTGACTGCCAAAAACGAGACTCACCAAGAAAGTATCATCCTACAATTGTTCCGTTAGAAAGGCAAATGAGTATTCTCCGGAATAAATATCGCAACGCTTGAAGTCAGTTATTCATTACCTCTGGGTCCATCAGTCTATAGGATTGGTCACCATTTCTGGCCCTTGCCTCCATGGAAATGACAGCTGCACGTGCATGACCAGGCATATCAATCTGCAGAGACAAGACAGCAAGACATGCAAGCAAATTAGGTCTGTAATGATATGACTGGTTGGATCTCCAAAATACGAGGAACTGACCTCAGGCATAATATCCACATTCTTTTCTTGTGCATATTTGAGTAGTTCAATGTAATCATTGCGGCTGTACCAATGAGCGATTGGGTCACAACACAGAACCATTGAAATTAATTAATCAATGTTGGACAGCGCAGTAGTGAAACTGAGAGTTCTTACCTATAAAACTGATGCTCTTCAGCATCTGGCCCACTACCCAGCTGAGTCAATAGGCAGGTATCTTCACTCAGATCTAACAAATGAAAACATACAATAGTATTATATATGATTGTTGAAAGGTGTGCCATGGAATGCCCGCAAGGTCATCTGCACTCACCAAAACACCGCTTTGATCCAACTCTAGTAAGTTCCTCAAGTCCAGGTATTTCCAGTCGCCACCCCTCATCATTTGTAAGTCCTAGATGCAACACATTGAGCTTCCATCGAGCAGAAGTAGAGCGAGAAAAATAAGATAAAAAAACATTACAGTTACGATACCGCCAAAGGCATTGTCCACGTACCTTCCATAGCGCCATAGCATCAATAGTTTTCATTATTGCCTCCTTGGAATGAAAGTTACGAGCGACATCAACATGGTGGCCGCGATGCTTGAACCGGGGCTTGTCATGGATTTCCATTTCTCTAAGGGGCATCTTGCCAGTGGATGCAACATCAAGGAGCCCAACAAGTGACATCAGCCCATAGAATAGCCCAGGAGCTTCTATGCCAATGATGGTTGTCCCCTCTGTATTTATTTCCATGGAGTAGGACTCGGGGCCAGAGATATCTGCAGATAAAGGGCCAATGACGAACAGCACTCTGTGGTGATTGTCGCTACCACTACCATTACTACTCAAACCAAGCTTCTCCAACAAGTCTCGTGCTCCAGTACTGAGCCTGCCAAGTAGTTGCCCATTCTCGATATAGATACCACTGATTTCGAATGTTTGCGCAACATCACTGACAAGTTTTGCAGATGGCCTGGGGATTACCCCGTCACTGGCATCAACATTATTTATCCTTTCTTCATTCAACCAGAATCTGTTTGCAGTTGTCATCTGGGTGTTTGGATCTGTGGGAGTTTTCTTACTGCTGGTGTAGGGCATTACAAAGCTATGCAAATCTTCAGTGTTCGTGTTTTCAATAACTGCTGTCGATTTATCACTGACAGGCGAAGACTTGATTGAGAGATAAGCATTAAGTATAGAATCTCAAAATATTGTATACCAAAGCTTACCGGTCATCTCGTACGAACCACCTTGGCATGTTATCTGTCTCCTGAACAGACCAATACTCTAGAACTAATGGAAGTTCAACCCTCGTGTTTGGCTGGAATCCTGGGAAAAAAGATGTAGGTTTGATGTATGTCAGGTCTCCAACTACATGCTCATGAATGAAGCCAGTGTGGTTCACCTGTGTGATCAGATCAGAAAGTTGTTCAGGTTTCATATTTGGAGTATTCATGAATAAGTTGCCAACAAGTTCCCAATTCTTACCTGCAGAAGGCGATGGATGGACGAGAAAAAGATCTTGAATTGACTGTGGCGTTGAAATCAAGTGAACGTTAGTATTTCAAGTAGATTAATTAACACGGTGCGATATCTGAATATAAACGTGAGCCTGATCAAAATTAAGTAGCAACTCACGTGTTCGGATACTCATCTTCGCCAGTATACTCCAAAGTGAGAGTCTGAGTATAGCATATATTCCAGTCGGCCATTGGGCAGTCAACGCCGTGATCGAAATTCTTTCCCATCTCGATGTAAACGCGTAGTTTCGACGCCAACTTTGATGCGTTGCCGTCCTCGACGGAAGACCTGCTGCCCTTCTTGCCCGAGTGCCGGCCCTTCTTCGAGCCGGAGCTGCTGGGGGAAGGCTGCATGCCCCACCCGAGGCCATCGCTGGAGCTCGAGCTGCCCGTCTTGATGCTGTAGCCGCCCTTCTTGCTGCTGCTAGAAGAGCTGGAGGGCTTGGGCCAGCCCCATCCGTCGCGCCAGGGACCGGGGCCGTTGAGGGCCAGGAGAAGTGGGAGGGTGAACTTCATTGCTCTATTGTAAGTCTATCCACCACTCAGCAGAGTCATCGACGCGGAAGTCTGCAATTTTGGACTCGTTCAAAACAAAACCGGATCGAGAAGGTCCGGGCAAGACTGAGGCTGTAAATTATTTGTTGGCCGACAACGATATCCGACATTGAAACACGATTGAAAATGGCCGAAG
>JALLPA010001054.1:0-12014 GCA_036939895.1 Thalassiosira exigua
GTTTGTATGGGGAGGGGTGGCGGGCGGCTTGACGACTGACGACGGTTTGCGGGCGCCGGTCCTCGGCGGCCACGCAAATGAAAATTTACTGCGTTTATCCCCCCCCCGCATCCCGCCCCAGCCTCCGGCCCCTCCCCTCCCTCCGCCGCCCTGCGCCCCGCCCCGCCCCGCCTCCCGCAGCGTCGACGATGACGCTGCTATTGCTGCCGCTGCTGATCCTACTGGCGGCCGTTCCCGTGGCCACCTCCCAGGAGGCCTCCAACGCCACCGCCGCCACGGCCACCACCGTCGCCGCGTACGACTGCATCGACCCGAGCAACCGCGCGAACACCGCCCGGGTCCGCCGGGGCGAGCTCACGACCGTGTGCCTGTACGTCGGACCGGGCGGGGATTGGAACGACGATACCCAGTACAAGCGCTTCAGCGTGAATTTGGTCGCCGACGAGTTCTCGAGCTACGAGATTCCAGGGTGTGAGTTGACGGGGCGTCCCCCCATCTGTTTTTTTGTTCGCAATTATGCGTATGATACGCGTCGTTGTGGGTTGCCACTGACACTGCTGCTTTTTTGCCCAACTTTTCAGCGTTCCAGGCGATTGCTGGTGGTAAATCGGGGTTCAACAGCGATGCCGTCCATATTTTTGCCATGTCTCAGTCCTCGTAAGTGATCCATGGATCCAAATTATCATCCTGCTCTGTCAATAACCTACCTACTTAATTCACCCGCTCCTTTGCGTACATCAAAAATTCACTCTTTCCCCCAGGCTCTCCTTCCTGCGGCGATATATCGACAAACCCGCCAGCGCCGGGCGGATCTACCCCTACCTGACCGCCATCATCGATGTCCAAGACGGGATCGTCCGCGGCATCGCGTGGGATGACGCCTGCGTCTTCTGCGAGAAGGCCCAATGCCTCGCGAACACGTACAACTTCGACGGCAGTCCGGCCACGCAGGAGCAGATCCGCCAACCCGTGAACGGGTGCTACCTGACGAATCAGGAGTGCGCGGGCTTCGCCCTCGACGGGAGCGGGGCGTGCAACCTGAGGCTCCACGTCGTGTGGACGGGGACCGACGCGGACGGGAAGGTGCTGCTGAGCAGCGACTCGAGGTTCAGCATGTTCCCCCCCAACCGGATCCAGGAGAACGTGAGGGGTCGGTACGAGAACATGGTGAAGGGATTGGAAGATTTGAAGGCCAAATTCGGGGGGTAGGAGAAGCTGAGTGTATTTGTGAAGTCCTGTTTTGATTTAGGTGGGAAGAGGCTTGGTTCTGTAAAGAATTGGGGGGGGGGGGCAGAAGAGAGAGGCGTTGCAGCGCGGAAGGTGCCTGTTTTGATGTCCCTTTCTTTGCGCTGCCATTTCTGAAAAGGCGTCTGGGCACTGTCTTGGAGACATTGATGGACCTTGTGAATCCCGCAGCATTTGGCGGTCTGCACTCCCTTCATACCTTGGTCATTCACTCTGTTTTTAGATTGCTAAAGGAATGATTTATGTTTGATGGTGACGTCTCAATGCAATAACTTTGGGTGGATACTCCATATGCAAGGCCTAGTTGTCAGCGACTGCAGAAAGATGCCTATTTACCAATGATTGTGACCATGGCCATGTGCTATTCACCATCAGAAATTCTTCGACTGAGCACTCCCATACATATCGACTGCCCTGCAGCATGCATTAGAGGATGAAATGACATGGATACCTATCACATACATGCAGCATTGTATTGCCCAGGAGGGGAGCGACGCTACAGCTTCGACAACGTTGCCGAACCAACCCGCGGCGACTCCCCCGTCTCATCTCACAGGCTGAACGGACACGCGACCTCCTTCCCCCGCCACCCACTCAACCCCTCCCCCGCATAGCTCGTCCCCGGTCCCACCTCGCACGCGTCGCTCTCCGCATCGCCCGTCAGCGTCGCCCCCGCCTTCCGCATCCAATCCTTCGCCATCTCCGAGAACAGCCGCCGCGCCGTGTCCGGGCTGTCGGAATTCGATCCCGGGGGATTCTTCACGGGGGCGAACTCCTCCTCGCGGACGACGTCCAACACCGCCATGCGCTCCGAGAGGGGGAAGACGTCGAAGATGAAGCTCTCCAATTTGATCCCGTTGTTCGACGCGGGCTTCACCGTACCTTTTGTGGAGTCGTCGTAATGCGGGATCTTCTTCCGGGCGACGTGGTACATGCTCCCCAAGTTCGGCACGATCACGTTCTCGACGAAGTCCACCGTGTAAAAGTGATTGCAGATGTTCCCGGCCCCGAACGCCAATCTGCCGTCGGACCCCTTCCGCTCCTTCATCTCCGCGCTCATGTCGCTGTATTCCACGACGCACGGTCGCCCTCCCTTGGCGGCGACGACGCCCACTTTTTCTCCGGGGGAGGACTTCCACAGCACTTTGTTCCCGCAGTCGGCGCCCTTGTTTATGCAGTACCCCACGAAGGTCGGATCGGCCGGCTTGACCAAGGCGTTGTCCACCCCGAAGGCGTGGACGTACTTTATGCCCCTCGACTTCATGTCCGCGAGCATCCCCCGCTTGACCAAGGCGGGGTAGATGCCCCCGTTCCCGTCCGGGGCCACGGCCAACTTCGTCGGCGTTTCGAGGATCATCTTCCCCTCCGGAGTCAACGCAGGCAACGTCCCTTGGGGGAAGAACTTCGCGTCGATGCCGAAGTTGTCGTTCTCGGCGAAGTATCGCGCGGTGGCGTCGTGGTTCATCGGACTCGTCATGACGTACAGCGGCACCGCCCGCCCTCCTCGTCCCGACAACGTTCCCAGCTTCTTCAGGCGCTCGGCGAAGATCCGGAACAGCGTCCGTCCGGAGGGCAAGCCGATGTCGTACATGCCTTTCGGGCCGTCGTACCCCAGCCGCGTCCCCTGTCCGCCGGCCAACAAGAGGGCGGCGACTTCGCCGTTCGATACCGCCTTCGTCCCTACCTCGTGCGCTCGTTTCAAGACGGCGAGTTGTCCCGCGTCGGAGGTGGCGGTGCCGACGCACTCTCCGTCGAACGGGTCGATCTTCTCTTCCTCGCTCGCTCGCTCGGGGTCGAAGTTCTTCAGGCGCTCTTCTTCCTCCAGCGCGCCCATCAGGTAGCCGCCCAGCTTCTCGAGGGGGACCTCGTCCACGGATTTCAGGAAGGCGAGCTTCTCGTCACGGGAGGACGAGGAGGAGGGGAGGTGGTCCAGGACGTGGGATTGGCCCGCCGAGGCGCACCGGGCGGACACGGAGGCGAGGAGGGCGTCGTAGTCGCTCATGGCGGGATCGATGGAGAGTTTGGGTCTGGGGGGTCGGCGCGTCGTTCGTTTTTATGAGGCGGCGAGGCGAGGGATTGAGAGGTGAATCCAGATCTCAGAGATGCGGCCAGAGCCAGAGGGGCCGGTCCGGAGATTCGATTCACGAGAGATGCTCCGCTCGCGGCGACGACACATGAAAAAAATGGAGGGCGTCGGCGTCGGGGTCGGGGGAGAGAGGACCGCGCGGCGCGGAGGGATCTTTGCAGTAATCACGTAGGACATAGTATCAATCATTTACATGCACGTATTTTTGCGCAGGAATAGGTAATATCTAATGGTGATTGAACATCAGCCCAGCCCAACAAAATAATGCCCATCGCCATCGGCATCTGTCATCAAAACACTGCCGACCGACGCGCGGTCGCTTTCATCGTCATCGTCCAAACCGACCTCGCTCTCGAGCCTTGCGCAGTCCTCTCTCCGCCGCGGGAGCGCGCTTGAGAGAAGAGACATGCGACGTCCCGCCCCCCTTCGATCGGAGATCCCGGCGGTGGCGCCCGTCGTCGTCCTCCTCCTCGGGCTCGTGTCGGGACGCCTCGGTCTGAGGTGCCACGCCCTCCTCCCTCCGTCTCCGCCCGGGCGAGGTTGGCCCGGGGTTTCCGCCTCGGCCCGGCTGGCGGCGTCTCGCGCCAGCTGCGGCATAGTTCGGAGCTCCTTGGACGACCTGCTCGACGAGGCGTGGGAGGAGGAGGCGAGCGAGGCGATATTGGGGGGGCAGGGCGACCTGCTGGACTTGGGATTCCCTCGCGGCGGCGACGCCGCGAAGGGGGGACGTAAGTTCTCGCCGCGCCTCTCCGCGCGTCTTTCCGCATGCATCTCCGCGATCGCCCCGGGCAACCTCCTCGCGTCCGTGCGAGAGGGCTACCGACGAAGGGTCGCCGCGGACGAGTCCTTCCTCGCCAAGTCGCTTCTAGAGGTAGTCCTGGCAGCGTCGACGCAGTACGTCGCCGAGCTAGGTCGCCGAGGAAGAAGCAGGATGCTGCCCGAAATAGACTTTGTCATCGCGGGGATCCTCACGGCGATCTGCGGGAAGTATTACAGCATGTGGCGGGTGGCCAGGACGGTCGACGCGAGCGTGGACGATGGTAGCAGTGGCAGCAGCGCCAGTGTCGGCGGTGGCGGCGGCGAGCCCGCCGCCGCCGAGAGCTGGAGGGACAAGGTGCCCACGAACGCGTTTCAGCCCACCCTCCTCGACGGCCGCACCGCGCCTTCGCTCGGCTCTCGCACGTTGGCCTTCCTGGCGCCGATGCCCCAGCTCTTCCGCGCGGGCGTCCTGGCTTCCACCGTCGGATACGGCCTCGCCGCCCTCCTCGTCCGGGCGCGCTCCGCCTTGATGCCGGGATACGTCGCCGCCACGGAGGCCGTTTCCGTCCCGTTGGCGGCGGTGTACACGGGCTTCTTCGTGGCCGTCGTGAGCAACGTCCGGTACCAGCTCCTCCAGGGGGTGGTGGAGCCGTACCTCATCGACGGGACGTTCGCCGAGATCGAATCTCTGGGAGAACGCGAGGGACCAATGGGAAGAATCTGCAGGTTGAAGGCCTGGAAGCACGCGAGGGCGACGGCGATCGTCGCGGCGCGGTGGGGCAACGGAGTGCTGGGGAGCTGGATGGCCATCGGGGGGATGAAAGCGTTGGGATTGCAGAGGCTGAAGGAGTGAAAGGAGAGGTCCGGGCCAACTTGCCCACATACACGCACGCTCGAGGCAAAGCAAAGCAGGCCATGGTTGCCCGAACTTGTGACATTGGCAAAAGACTTTGCTTGAACTCAGGACGATGAGGCGGATTCAAAACTTTCGAGCGGAATTGTTTCAATCGAGGGCTCAACCGAAGCTAGTCCTTTGCTGCGATGGGATGGCAGTGCAGTCATCTTCGCGTAGATTTTGACGGATCATTCTGAGCAACCTCTCATTGCTTGGATGGGCCAATGGGTTTGAGGCTCACCGCCCGAGGTCGGATTTGGGGCTAACGGTGCTGCTACCTTGGCCTCCTGAGGTCCTGTCGTGTACCTTAGGTGTAGCTCGTTCGGGGCGGACGGGCCTCAGGTTTGGGCCATATCTTAGGTCGTCCAGCACATTTTTGGGAGTATTGCTACGCAAACCAGGTCATCTAGCTCTCTTCGTGGAGCGGTAGCTTAGCTGTATCCCGCGCGTTTTAGTGAAGCTCTGCAACATATATGCATGTAGTAAAGCAAACAGAAGGGTTCTACCTATCATTCTTAAAAATGGGACACCGCAACACACATTTTGATAGTATAATAACTGAGGGAGAACAAAATTGGGCTATGGAGCAGAACGGACGAAGGGTTTGGGGCAACTCCTAACAAAATGGTTGAATGCTGGGCATCACTGGGCATCACTCTCTTCCAAGACAGATCGGCACTGTGGGGATGCCAATTTTCAAAGCCAATGTCTCTGCCTTGATAAGCCGGATTTTGTGCAAGATCCTGTGTTTGCCGCTTACATTTTTCAATACCCAGGCAGTTCGGTGGTCTGCGCTCCAGCGCACTCCTCGGCCGATTACTTCACCATTTCTGTACCGCATTGCAGACACAGTACCATTTTCGTAGCGGAGAGTTCCCGGACCATGTCTCTTGCCCTTCTTCCACATGCCCTCGTATGAGCTGCCGCTGGCATAGCGGAAAGTCCCCATACCATCCATCTGGTTATTTTTCCACTGGCCCTCGTAAACTCCACTGCCATGCCCCCATGCCATGTTGCCCTTCCCATGGCGATGCCCATTTCTGTTGAGCTCCCCCGAGTAGACACCCCACTCTCCGCTGTCACAGAACCTCTTGATGTTGTTTGTGGTTGTCTTCCACCCCTCCGGAAGGGTAGTAGAACACATCACTGACCACGAATTAGCACTCACGACCATCTGCTTGTTGTTCGACGGGGTTATTTCATGACGTTGTGAGCTGGAATCCAGGAAATGGTCTTGCTTGATCTGGTCCTGTTCCATGCTGACATTTGGGACATGGGTATCAGTGGATTCAAGGCTTTTATTTGTCTGGAAACCTAGTTCTGCAGCGTCTGTGGATACCTCTTCAAGAAGCTGCGCTAGCTCGCTCTGGAACCTCTTCCAATCCCTTGGATCCTTGATGGATATAACAGCTTTTTTGAACGATTCCCTTGCGTCTAGAATGGCAGTATCTAACTGCTTCTTGATGGACCTCTCATCCTCAACATGCCTTGCTGCGAGAAAGCGACGTGCAGCTGCCTGAATTACCACCATGCTCTTTACCTGAACCTTGAACTTTGTCACAGCCCTAATTCTGCGGAAGTGGCTTTGTATCAACAGTGTCGCCTTAATCCTCCGGTAGGACTTTATCGCGATGTACCGGCGTGCGACACTCTGGATCAACCTGACCTTGGTCACAAGGGTGTTCCTGTTGTCGGCCATCTTGAGGAGCTGTGTCAGCAACTGCCTGATATGACAGCACCCCTCGGAGTTGGTAGATGTGTTTATCAGCGTTTGGAAAGCTCGCATCAGTTCCACGGGTGATGCGTCCATATTGGCTATTCCTTGGTCCAGCTGGACGAAGTCAAGTTCAGTATTGTTCGTAGAAGAAAGTGCCGGAATATTACCCAGGTCTGCAATGCCCAGACTGGGCAGTGAGCTACAGGCGCTGATATTATCCACCAAAACGTTTTCCATCTCAATGCTGACGTTATCGTTGGCGCCCTCCTCTCCAATCACCCGTGCCATCGCCGCGGATGGATCAGGCGTGGAAACAATCGTAACACCATCGATGTCGCTTATATTGTCGTCCAGAGGTAGAGTCATGGTGCATACACTTGATGGAGCGGGTGCCAACATATGGTTCAAATGTTTGGGGGTGCCAACTTATGATTCGTCCATGGGTGCGCTCATTGGCCTCTCATTAGCCCGCTCGGATTTGGCTCTCCGCTCTTCGATCCATGAAGTTACCTGCAAAGTGTGAAATTTTCAGACATCAGATATCGGTCTCCTCCTCATCTCAAGAAGCACGAATGTGCACGAATCATGAGGTGATCAAAGCATGACCGAAGCTTGAACTTCTTCTCGCGCTATTATTATGAAATGGCTTTCGTTCTCAAGACATGACTTACGGCCCCGCACGGTAATGCAGTGCTAAGCTACCCTCCTGCTTCTTGCAGTGCTTGTTGTCATGCAAAAAATAGATTATTTAATAAATATATCTTATCAATGTAATCCCAAAGGCCATAAGAAAGCAGACCTTATGGGGAAATGGAACTCAGTCCGAGAAAGACTGGAGCCCATCCATGAAGTAATGAGGGGATATGTATGGTATGAAGGGAAGGAATGTATCTCTAATCTATCAAAGTCTGGGCACCTCTCGATTCCAGCTGCGAACCGCCGACTCTTCGTCGTATGCGAGGGCCTTGCGTCGCGCGGGATTGGCTTGCTTCACGCCTTTCAAGGGGTGGGATGGATTCTCCTCGAATTCGCGCTTCATCAACTTCCACTCGCGGATCAGATCATCCAATGAAACGACCACGGGCGATGTTGAGCAGAGCGGAGGGTCTATGCTGGGAAGTATCCTGTAAAGGGATGTTGTTGAAGGAGTACGTAATATGAGAATCAAAAGTTCACAGAGGTTTGATTCATTTCGAGGGGATGCTCACCTGGAAGAGTGCCTATTGGCTGGCAAACCCAAGGATAGATTCCTCAGCGTGGGGATGCGACATATCCTCGGGAGAATTGGATCATGCGTTGGCATTCGGTCTTGCTCGTTTGGAATATCCACGGCCCCTTGGCCGCATATAAGTTGCAGATTCGTCACAAACGATTTCCAAACAAAACCAGTAGCTAGCTTGGCCTGTTTCGAAATTACTTGAAGGCTGTCATGCATAGCATGCTCATCGCCTTCATCGGATCCAAAAAAAAGCGAGTCTTCCCCGTATCCCAGATCACCATATGTGACGAAGTTGTAAACTCCTTCAACGTCTGGGACTTCCGTGTCCCTTTTGATGTCGTTGCTTCCAATCTTCTTGGGCCACGTCCACGTCATCCAAAATCCCCTTTGGCTCTCGAAGCTCTTTCGAAGCTTCTCTTCTTCTGACGCTAAAGAACGTAGAACACGATCATCAGGACTCGACGAGAAGTACTTGAGTACACGATACCTATGAGAGAGGATGCCAGTGACCAAGTTAAAAGCTAGGTCGTCCATTGGCTGGTGGCAAGTAAATGGAGGGATGGGGCATGAAGCCGCAATGTCCACTTCTTCGGGTTTGATTTCTTGCTTCCTTTTACCTCTCAGACGGTGTCGAGATCTCTTGTGTCTTCGTGCCTGTTGGCGGGTGCATTTGACTATGTCCTCTGGGTTGATATTGAACCATATGGACACTGGCCGAACACTAGCATCCGCCACAGGACCAAAGGCTATCTCTCGGGCAGTTATTGCACGGCTGCCTTGTCTGGTGCTTTTGGCCTCTTCTTGAGATATCTCTGTAAGTTGATACCTCTGAATATCCTGGAATGACTCAACAACATCTAGTTTGAAATAGCTTGTTTGGAGGACCATGCAGAGCTCGCCGCAGAATACGTGAGAAGGTAAGTAGGTGTAGCACTGCGCCTTCCTTCTTTCTCTCATCATGAGCACCATGGCAAGCCGATGCATTTCAGTGATTTCGGCTTCTGGCTTTGCCGAAGCGCTCTTCTCTGGAGAAAGGTTCCACCGTGCACCCTGGGAATATGGCTGGTTGGAATCCATACTGCAGCAAAAGGAATAAAACTCTTTCCATGCCAAAGTAGTACTCGATTCGTCATTTGTCCATCGCTTTTTGGGGGCAAAGCCATAGATAGGAGAACAACTGTAAACCGCACTATACTGTTGGTGATGTAGATTGGAGATCCCGACTTCCTTTCCCTTTTTGGCACTATTCGTCAACACTTCCGCATGCGGCAGCCACGTTGGTTGCATCCCTATAACACGAAGGTCGTGCAGTCGCGTGCATCGTTGATCAAAAGGGCTTTTAGGCATATGCAGCAAAGATGAGGTGAGAAGTTGAGTATGAGAGAGGAGTATGAGAGAGCAAAACAATGCGAGGGAGAGACAATGGAGGCTGCCCTCAGAACACGAAGCTCTTTCCAAGTTCGACAATAGCCCAGAGTAGTGCCGCGGGTCCCAAGCAATCAAACACCAAAAGTAGCTTCAGAATGACTCACCATCCTCCAGTAGCCACCCACGTAAAACAAACGTGACATCTGAATACTTCAATGTCGATCATTCCCGCCGACTCCAAATCCACCAGTTTGTTGAATTTCAGATCGGTCTCCCCATGTGCATAATTGCACTTGTCACCAAAGACGCATCCCTTGGGGGTGTTGAAGAACCGACAGAGTTCAGTCTTGACTTTTGCCGAGCGGAACGGATCTCCCCGAAGATTCTGCGGGAGAGGCTTGAGATCGTCTGCTGAAGCAGAAACGGGTGATTGCGCCGATGCCAATTGGGGGGAGACGGGCGGTGGCGAGCCTGCATCGATGCCATGACCGGCTGCATCCAAATTGAGATTGGCGATCGATGGCAGGAGCGTTTGAGACCGAGGTATTTGCGGGTGAGGGATTACTTGCTGTGCACCAACGGGTGCGGTGGCCACGGGCGGGGGACTGAATTGTCTTTCCCAAGCTTGAGGGATATGCTGGGGGGAACCTCCTCCTGAGGAAGACAATGGCGGCATTTGCGACTGTGATGTGGACCATGACGTGGGTTCGCCGATAACATTTCCAGGCGGACTGGTGGTATTGGTTGAGTGCTGTGGCTGCAATGGAGATGAATATCCCTGTGAGAATGGCTGTGTGAGAGGCTGGCCAGCTGGATGAGATTGTGGTAGCGATTGATGGTCAGCGGGCAGTTCTGATGTGTAGCGTAATAATCTTGATTGGCGTGGAATTTGTGCTCCTCCTCGTACAAGGAATGATTCTCCATGGTCTTCAATATCCTGCCGTAGCGTCTGAGGCTGCAGTTGTATCCTGGTTGGACTAAATTGATGTATCTGTGGGTCTGTTCTATTTTCTTCGGACAGCTGTTGACTTGACTGCCTTGCTCTTGGACTTGGAATGTCTGCACTTGTGGATCGTTCAGGCGAGCCCCGGCTGTCTCCTGGGCCGGGGCCGTTCCAAGACTGATCAAAAGATAAAGAAGCAGCACAACGCTTGGGGTGAGAAATAGATGAAAGTGTGGTATGCGAAAGCTGTGGTGAAAGTATGTGGAAAAAGAAACAAACTGATCACATCTTCATCTTCATCTTGATCACATCGAATATTTTTGAGGTCATATCCCTTGAAGATGGGGTGCATAGCGCGCCTCTAGAGAGGGCAAACATCTTCTAAGAACGTATCAGCATCCTATGGAATCTATAACAAATACCGTCCGCCACTTCGGCCAGAGATGATGTTTGATCGAGTTTTTCCTTTGAGCCAAAAAGTAAATTAACACATCTCGGAAACCGGCGGGACGACAGATGACATTGTTTTGAACGAGCGACATCCCCAAAAATCTACCACAGCTCAACCTAACGATAGGATGTGCTGATAACGTGAGACACAGGGGCCCTAGCAGCTGCCGCATGCTGCCGCTGTTTTTTCATCGCGTCGCCCCAGGGGCGCCATATGAAAAAATGCAGCGCAGTCGCAACAAAAAATAGAGCAGCAAACAGAAATATTCAAGAATGAAGGGCGGTGGCGCGGTAGCTCACGGCAGCGCAGCCGAGCAAAAAAAATCAGATCGCGAGGGATGGAGGTGACGGGATGGCGCCGGAGGTTTGGCGCGCCATCCCCCCACATCGGCATCGGCACCGGCACCGTCTGGGCCCGCTCCCCCCGGCGCCCGTCCCCCCACCGGCGCCCCGCGCCGCGTAGACAGTAAACGCCACCAAACGAGCAAACGCCGACGGCGAAAGGAAATTAATATGACTCGCCATCGCTCCCTAGGAGGCCACCCGATGATCATTCAGCCCTATGGAGCGAGAAGAGCGGCACCATCGCGGTGATAGGGGAGGCCCTCGTGCACCAGAGTCGGAGGCATCATCGATTCAGCTGGAGATGAGTGAGGGTTGTCATTCAAAAGGTTTTGGCACAATAAGATTCAATTACTTTATCCCCAAAATCATTAATAAAAAACATTCATATTTATTTCAATATTTTGTAAGTATTTTAAAAAGCATAAATATGCGACTTTTTACTCAATAAATAAAATTACATTTTAGTGGTATCTATTATTCAAAAGATGTTCGGTCAAAATTAGCCCCTTTCGCACGATGGGGGTCTCTTCGCGAGGGCAGATTTCGTGTGCTTGTCTTCGAATGAGTTCAAGATCATTTAAGTTCGTTTCTGCGTAGGAACAGGTAAAAAGCCGCGAAAGAGCTGTGTGCTATCTTAGAAAACAGTACGGTGCATGTGATTTTTATTGTCATTCGGAACTGCACAGATTGAACGTACAACACGTACAAAAGTAACAGTCCCTTCGTATTTTGTTTGATTCTTTTCGGTATTGATTGAGAAATTTAGAAAGGAAGAGGATCTAAAATAGATCACAAATTGACCATGATTGGTCGGAGTCGAAGGGGAAATTTCCATACATGTGTGTCATTTGACGATTTGAACGTGCGCATGTAGCAGAAAGATGCTTCAAGCTTCGTGATGCAGTGTTCTGTGGGACCTCGACGTTCCTCGGGAGACTTAGTAACATGCAAGTTATTTTCCCGCGATTCCGGCTCGCAGCAAGTCAA
>JALLPA010001055.1:0-12014 GCA_036939895.1 Thalassiosira exigua
CTTACTATCCTTTACTTCGTTTATTTTAATAAAAATCTGCTTTCCCTCAGCTTCATTTGAGGACCCGTTTTCAAAATTCAAACAACAAGAGAGGCCAACAAGGCTTAAGTTTCCTCTCCCACTCACCAGGCTCAGCAGATATCAAAAACTAGAACAAACCCCAGCTTCTATTTTGCTCCCTCCTTGAGAGTACAGAACCGAGAGTGAGTTTCGAAATGAGGACCGAAGGTGCTGGATGAATGGCAGGGCGAGGTCTTTGAATTTTTTAAAAGGGTAATGGCCCTCCAAACTGTCATTCTTTTTCAAAAACCAAACAACAACCTTGCGTTGAGGTTTCATAGGGTCATGACCTTCGCCCTCGTCAGCGGCATCCTACATGGCATCACCATTGATCCAGCTCCAACAGCAGCACCTGCTCACGCAGAAGCGCCGTCGACCTTGTTGCTCGCTCTGACGTCGTACGCTGATGGGAATGCGCCTCCTGTCAACACCGCGAATGCGACTATGTCAACAATAGAATTCCCTACCTTACTGTTCCCATCCGGGCATTGTCTTTCATTGGATTTGGTGGTGGTGACGGAGGAGGTGGAGATGATGGCCCTGGAGGTGGAGGAGGTCCTGGACTTTGGTCTCAAAGCATCGACGACAATATCCAAGAAGACTTCCTCTCCAGGCATCTCTGGAAGTTCGAGGATATGGATCAAACATTGTCACCCCACAACTTTATCAAACAGGGTATTTATGGAATTGGAGAATTACTCGGCCGCCACCCGTCAGACGGTTGACGTTTTTTGGCCATGAACTGGAAAGGTAGTGAAGAAGCTCCGTTCAAAAAACGTCAACCGTTCGGCCAATATTGGCGGAGCTACGTCGGTTCATTGGACGACGACCTCGTCTCTTCGATGTAATTGAAGATCGATTTCTTTTTTCGACGCACAAAATTGCGCGCAAAAAATATTACGTACTCGCGTATTCTACTCCAATTCATCGTCGATAAAGTTGTGACCCCCTCCACCCCTTTTCAGCGATGACGATGATGATGACAAAGAAGACTGGATCATACTCGCCAGTGAAGTATTCTACACTGAGCGTTGGCTCTTGCGGCATGCCGATGGCGGCACCGATTTCGATTCGCCGATCGATCCTGAGGCAGGCACGTTCGGCACCATGCCTGCCATGTCACCACTCCCGATAGGAGCACAGATCTCGAGGAGCCTATGCTTGACACCATGCCAGCCTACCGCTCATCGACCACATTTTTTCCGAGCCAACCCCAACCGAGCCGGAATGTTTCGGGCAAGCCTTAGATCGTTACTATCGTCAGATGGAAAGTGAAGCGATGCCTGTGATGTTCCCGTGTGTTCGACCAAGAGAACCAAAAGCCCGCAAATCGCCACCTGAGCTGCCTGAAGATCGCAAGGCCCCGCCTGAAGATCGCACGACCCTGCCTGAGCTGCTTGAGTCTCCACCTGAGCCCAGTCCGCAGGGTAGGCGAGTTTCGTACGAGACTGAAGAAGTTGACACAGGAACTACACCTCCCTGTCATGATGTTTGAAATGCAACAACGAGTCGTTATCGGAATGCAAGCGGCAATTGCTGGAAGTTAGGAAAAACACTGAACTATGAGATGTGCAACTTCGCTTGTGGGCACATCATCCCCCTGTGCAAAAAAGATAAGATTCTCTCAATCATGATCGGGCTGTGCCCCAAACCTGATAGGGCGAGCCGTCGTTTGTCCGAGACACTTTCGGAGTTGCACGAGTCGGCCTGTCCATGGCTCAACCTCTTGCATCCACAAAAAAAATTCGAAGTGATGTCACAATGTCTTCCAAATGAAGATCAGGGTGGGATTGTTCGCGAAGGCCCCAGCCAAGAAAGTTGGGTGATCAACTCATGTATGGTCTGCACTGACGACGGAATAACATGCAATTATTGTCGAGAATGGAGGGTTTCCGAAGACAAACATCATGCATCAGTCGTCGAAATAATCACATCTTCCATTCGAGAAATGGGTGGCTTTTCCATCATGACCAACATTGGTGGGTCAGGGTGCAATCAATTGTTCAAACAAGTGAACAAGACCAATATTGATGTGGTAGAACCAATGGGTTCACATATTATGTCACGATATGATCTGCTCCTGTATCAAAATGGACAATTGAGCAACAAGTAGAGGCAACCAATCAGTCGTTCAGGTGTATGGACGATGCTTTCTGAAAGTTGTTCAGATTGGTGGGTAGAGCTGACTTGATTTCTCAGCTACTATCTTTCTTCACGGCGGCCAAACAAAGTAAGGCAATCCGGTACGCTGGTGAATTCTGTGAAGAAATGAAAGAAGGTCTCTATCAATTCAATGCGAACCGAACACTGTTTCCAGGCAGTAACATGGGAGTTGACGTTGCTGATGCACGGGCTTCTACGGGAGCCGTCAAGGAGGCAGACAAGAAGGCTAGGGCTGAGGCTAAGGATAAGGATAAGGATAAGGCTAAGGCTGAGGCTGAGGCTCAGGCTCATGCAAGAGCCGCCAAGAAGGCCGCAGAGGAGGCGGACAAGAAGGCTAGGGCTGAGGCACGGGCTTATGCAAGAGCCTCCAAGACAGCTGGTAAGGAGGCGGACAAGAAGGCTAGGACTGATGCTAAGACGAAGGCTAGGGCTGAGACTCAAGCTTCTGGGCTTCTGCAAGATCCCCCAAGAAGGATGCAGAGAAGGCGGACAAAAAGGCGAGGGCTGAGGTTCGGGATTCTGCAAGAGCCACCAAGAAGGCTGCCAAGGAGGCTAAGAAAGAAGGCTAGGGCTGCGGCTTGGGCTTCTGCAAGATACGCCAAGAATGCTGACAAGGAAGCTGCCAAGAAAGCTGCCTAGGAGTCGTGCAAGGCAATCAATAAGACTAGGGCTGAGGCTAAGGATAAGGATTGGATGCAGATGTATCGAATGCTACAAGAGTCGTGACAATAGTACATGCGCATCCATGGTAACTGCAATGTTCCACAGAGATACGAGGCAAACCCGTAACTAGCTTGTTGGGTGAGAAAACAGAGGGAACGGCAGATAGAAGCTAAAGGAACTTCACCACTCACACTGACAAACACAATCGGCTTCTAGAAGGGCTGGATTTTGCATGGAAATTAGATGAGAACCAAGGAAAGGAGGAGAATTGGATGCGGATGTATTGAATGCTACAAAAGTAGAAGCACGTCCATGGTAACTGCAATGTTCCACAGAGATACAGAGGCAACTCGGGCCTTAGGTAATTGTGTATCAAAACAGAGGTCTCGAGAAAAAGGAGTTGTAGGAACTACACCACTCTCTGGCGAGGAATTTTGACTTCTATAAGAGCTGGGGTTCGTATGGTGTCTGAGTCCCGGGAGGAGAAGAAGGGCTGAAGCTCACTTACTTCTAAACAACTAAGGTATCATTGTGCCTTTCTGATATCTGCCAATATGTTTGGATTAATGATTCATCAGTTTCATTAGCTGCCAATATGTTTGGATTAAGGATTTGAGTGCCATTATAAATGAAACTGATGTTGAGTCCAAGACTCACCTTCCCACGACAATATGCAACTCTGAGCCCACCATTGTCTAATTAATAATGACGGCCATAGCTGTCGATTGAGACGACAAGACTCGAAAAGTTAAAAGAGTAAACAGAGTGAGCTAGTTTGTCTTACCTGACAGCTTGAGATGGAGTAGAAACTGAAATGAAAATGTCAAGAAGAAATGAGCATTTTTGACCCTGGTGGTTCGTATCCATTGATTTTGTCAACGGCTAACTTCTCACTGTGGATGATTCGCTTTCATATAGAAGATCAAGACGTCAAATGAAAACCTGGTTAGACAAGAAACTGAAAGCAAATGCAAGAAAAATTAAGTGCTTATCCCGGGCAACTTCTACTGTTGTACTGAAGGAAAATAACTTCTTACGGAAAATGACGGAAAAGATCCAGCCATTTCATCCCACACAAACTCAGCATATTTTTTATATTCTGTTTTGCAGCGGCCAATTCCCTTCAGGATTGCATTATCCTTGGCAGCTGATGCAAGATGTGACAATTCTAGACAAGCCTGCATCGAAACTGGAGCTCCCAATGCCACATTGTCAAAAAAGAAAGTAATCCAGTGGGAGAAATTGTCCTCGATCTTGTGTAGTAGGGGTTGAGCAACGGCAAGCTCTTCATTTTGTACATCTTGGTTGAGTTAAGAAACATGGATGTGGTGACTGAGGTCGAGGTCGCAAGTAAGATGGCTCACAAATGTTTGGAGCTCCTCAAAATTTATGACATAATGAGGGATAAGCATGGATGTGGTCCCCAGGTTGATACGGTAGATCCGATAGGATCAGTGACACTAGCCATAAGAAGCAATCGATGAACCTTAATAGTAACTGCAAACCACTCGCCGCCACAAGAACTTAAGTCAATTTTCAACAATATCATCTTCCCGATTGCAGCCTTGATTTCATCATTACTAGAGCCACTTGAGCTGAGATCTTCCCGGCTTGTCACACAGTCATAAAGGAGATCTTTCCCCTCGAGAAGAGCCGGAGCCAGAACTTCTAACAATTTCCATCAGGCGCGTCTTCTGAGGTGGCACTTCACCAGTGCTCAAGACCGAATGATTTGTTGAGTCCAAAGACCTTCTGTTCATGTAACCATCTACCGAACACTGCTGGCCAAGGAGCCCCTTCGTATGCTCATGTATGACTGTGCCACAGCATTTTGAACATCCACAGTGCAAAACACCTCAACTTGAATAGATGCCAACATGGTGCAGGCCCTCACGAGGCTAGATTCTGAATTTTCCTTCATACTGGTGAAAAGCTGCGTCACAAGAGGACTTGCAGCAGGCACACTTGCCATTTCTGCCACTAACTTTTCTGTCTATTTGAAAAACGTAGGAACTTCTCCCTTCACAGAGTCACATTCACCCCGAGGGACAATTTCCTCTGCCCCACTCTCAGCCAGCTGATTCGGGACATTTTCGCCCTTGCAGCGGCGGCTCCCTACGTCGCGCCGTCTCCATGATGTCGACGTACATCCCCCGCGGTCCACGAGCAACGGACTGTGTTCGAGCGCGATGTCGCCCTCTTGACGAAATAGTTTCGCTCCGCCCGCGTCACCCCGCCACCCCATGGATCAGAGCGGCCCAGAGACGTTGCCAACGTCGTGCTCTTGATGGCATTGAAACGGCTGAAGCCGAGTTTCCAGGCGTCGCTCAAGGAGAACAACCCCGTCGGCACATGCGTCCGTTTCATCTTCCTCTCTCGCCGTGTCGCCATCATTGACGACGAAGGCTGCGCCATCGTCATTGGCCACGTTGGGTAAGCCCAACGTGACATCGCTGCCCCTCGCCTTGCGTTACGAGGTGAAACATGTTGATGCCAAGTTGAAACAGCTCGAAGAATCAAAACGGAAGTCCCTGGAGAAGGAGTCCTCGAATCTACAGGATAAGATTTGGTCTGCTCTGAATAAAGAGCTCGGGGACAACGACAAGATCAAGGATTTCACAGATGAGATCGACAGCTGCTATCTTCGGGCAATGGATGCGGAGAGCAGCGACTTCTCGGAACCCACCGATTGGCTGATCGATACTGCCATGAGTGATGTGATTTGGGTACCATATGAAGTACATTATGACAGGCCAGCCCCCGGGGGGGAGATAGTAGCAGACGAACGAAGCTTGTCGCTGGGGCATGTCACTCGCGAGCCCGACGGAAACGGCCCCCTTTCATTTTTCCAAAATATCTGTTAGACGATGTTTGGTCAAATAATAGGCCATTTTAACTCGTAAAATACCTGATATTGGTCGATCTCAGTCGTAACGGAGATATTCAAATCCGCACTTTGTCCTCCGGCCCGCTACAATTCATTTCACGCGGATTCGTTGGGTGAAAGTTCGAAGTGAACCGATCGAACAATCAAGACACCAATCAAAACCAAAACGACTCCCCCCCCCTCCTCGTCCTGGCTGGCCGTCGGCCCGTCGGCGGACCCCCGATTCGGTCCTCGCTCGCCTTCTCCGGAAGCGAAAACGAGATCGGACCATGGCGTCGCGTCCCGCCTCCTCCGGGGGTGGCGGTGGCGCCGGCGTAGGCGTCGTAGGAGGCGGTGCAGGTGCAGGTGCAGGTGCAGGTGCAGGCGGCGGAGGCGAGCGTCCGCGACTGCGACTCAGCCCCGGCGGCGGCGCCTCCCGGAGGGGCGGGGGTCGCGCGCGAGGTCGCGGAGGAGGCGGAAGCGGCCGGGGCCCGAACTCCGGCGCGAGGGGCGGTCGCGGCGGCGCGCCGCCGCGGGTCGCCTCCGCCCGGTCCCGGACGGAAGCCGCCCGAAGGACGGGCTTCTTCTCCTCCTCCTCCGAAGGCGACGCCTCCGACGACGACTCCGTCCCCTCGCCGACGGGCGACTCCGACCTCGTCCGCGCCGCCCGTCGCGCCGGCGGAGGCTCCGAGCGCCGCGCGGCGCGCGCGAGGGCGCCCTTCCCGCCCCCCGCGCCCGCCGCGATCCTCCGCGCCGGCCGCCCCCGCCCCGATCCCCTCCCCGGCCCCGTCGACCCGCTCGCGGCGGGGGACTTCCGCCGCGTCCGCGAGCTCGACCCGATCGTCCCGGGGGACCTCCGCCGACTCCGCCGGAGGGGCCTCGGCGACTCCGCCCCGCCCCGGCGCGCGGACGGCGCGGACGGCGACGACGACCTCCGCGCCCGCGGAGGCTCCCTCTTCGCCCGCGGCGGCCCCGATCCCCCGATCGATCCGGAGCCCGACTTCGCCTACGGTCCGTCGATCGCGCCGGGGGACGTCCGAGGCTCCGACGGCGGCTCGGGCGGCGGTGGGAGCTCCCGCGGGGGCGCCGGCCGCGGCGACGGCGACGACGGCCCCGCCTTCCGCTCCGCCGCCGCCGACCGCCTCTTGAGCCTGGTGGACGAACTGAGCCAGCCTCGCCCCCCTCGCCGCCGCTCGACCGAGGGGCAGGACGTCCCGTCGCGGCGCCGGGCGTCGGCCGGCCGCGGGAGGACGAGGGGGATCCCCCCCCGGGAGGATTCGCCCGCCCCCTTCTCCGACGACGACGACGACGACGACGACGACGACGACGACAGCTTCTACAGCGACGCCCCCGACCGAGCCGACGACGACGGGGGTCCCTCCGCCCCCGGGTTGGAGCGGATCATGCGCCGCCTCTTCCGGCAGACGATGGGGTTGCAGTTCCGCGCGGGGGGGACGGGAGGAGGAGGAGGAGGAGGAGGGGGAGGCGCCGCGGGGGGAGGACTCGGCCTCGGAGGCGGCATGGGCATGGGCATGGGGATGGGCATGGGCATGGGCATGGGAGGCTTCGGCGCCGGATTCGGTGGAGGCCTCGGCGCGTTCGGGGGCGGAGGGGGGCTGGGCTTGGGCGACGACCCGTCGGACGGGCTGGATCCCTCGCTGTTCTTCTCGCTGTTCGACGACGCCGCGGCGTTGTTCGACGCGCAGCCCCAGCAGGACGTGAGGAAGCCGGATCGGCTGGTGTGTCCGACGTGCATGATGGTGCACGAGCCGGTGGGGGGGAGCGAGCGGGTGGCCATGCCGAGCGACGAGGCGGAAGTGGGGGAGGGAGAAGGGGGGCAGGGGCGGCAGGGCCCTGAGGCCGGTGGCGCCGGGGCGGGCGGCAACGATGCGGACGACCGGAGCAGCGACGACAGTATCGACAACCGCGATGACGACGACGCGGGTTCCGCCGGTCACACCCCCATCCCTGGCGGGGGCATCCGCTTCCGTTTGGGCCACCGCAACAACGCCAACGTCAACGCCAACGCCAACGACGTCTTCCTCGACGACTCCGCCGGGCACACCCCCGTCCCCGGCGGGGGCATCCGCTTCCGTCCCTCCGGCGCAGGGACCGGTTCTCCCTTCCCCCGAATCGAGGTCCGCGTCGCCGGCACGGGGGGAGAACGGGGAGGGACGCGAGGGGGGGCCGACGCCGACCCCGCCGCCGCGAGGGGGGAGCAGGACTCGTCGGACGAGGGGTCCCTCGACTCCCTCCCTCCGCTGGTCTCCACCGGGATCGGACGGCGGTCGTCCGGCTTTCGCGGCGACGCGGCAAGAGAGGAAGCCGAGGGAGGGCACGAGGACAGCTTCGGCGTGAGCGGCCTCACCGCCCCCTCTCCCGAGGACGGCCACGGGAGCAACGACGTCAGCTTCGGGGCCAGCATGCTGACCGCTCCCCCGCCCGCGGGGTTGGACTCGAGCCACCTCTCCGCGCCCCCGCCCCCCGCGCCGCGAGATAGAACCCGTCCCCCGCCCCCCGTGGACAGCCCCGTGGATCGCGACGAGGATCGGCATGGGCTCCGGAGGCGGAGCGTCCGAGAGGCGCTGGCGCGGATGCTGGACGAGGAGGACGAAGACGCGGACAGCATCGAGGGAGGAGTGGAGGATTCGGAGCGCATCCGTCGTCGCGAGGTGCGCAGGGCGCTGGAGCGGATGGCGAACCGAGACTCGTCGTTCGAGGAGGAAGGGCGCGGAGAGGACGAGGAGGAGGGAGGAGGCGAGGAGACTTCGGGCGAGGGCGTGAGCGACGCGTCGGACGAGGCGGTGCGTAGGCGTCGCGTGAGGGAAGAGCTGGCCAGGATGGCGGAAGGGACGGAGGACGAAGGCTCGGTCGAGGTCTCGAGCTTGGGCGAGGCGGAGGCCGAGGACGACTCGGACATGCCGAGCCTGGAGAGCGTGGACCGCGGCGCCGGAGCGGCGGGTGGTAGCCGGGGCGACAGCAACGACAACGACACCCCCCACGTCCCATACGACCCCAGCTTTGTGGAGGCCACGGTGCGGGCTGAGGAGCAACTGCGCGCGGCGGTCCAACTCGCCGCGTCGGGGATGACGTCAGAGCAGCGACTCCTTTACGCCGACCTATTCGTTGGGGCTCAGGAGACCCTCGACGAGTTGGAAGATATGGACCGTGAGATGGAAGACAATGACGACGAAGACGACGGATCCTCCGCCGAGTCGTCGATGCCCTCACTCGAGGACGTTCCGGAGCGCGCCGAGGGACGGGCCGCGCGCGAGGCGGCCGAAGAAGAGGTGGCGGAGGTGGAAAGGGAGGCGGAGGAGGGCGCGCCTTCCGAGGGATCGCCCGCGCCGCCGCTGGAGGACGTCCCCGAGCCAGGGGGGGAGGCCGGACAGGAGGAAGGGGCGGCGCAAGCGGAGGAGGTCGACGGCGACGAATCCTCCACGCCCTCCCTCGAGGATCGTCCCGAGGGCCCGGGGTCAAGTCCCCCGGGACGCCCGCGGCGGACCTTGCTCGACGTGCTCGCGGCGCTCAGGCGGGACGCAGAGCGGGGAGTGAGGGCCGAGGCGGAGGATGACGCGTCGTCCGCGGGGTCGTCCATGCCGCATTTGGAATCCGTTCGCGCCGTCGACTCACTGCAGATGGACGGCGATGATTCGTCCGTGCCTTCGCTCGAGGACCGGCCGGGGGGCCTGGAGGGACTCCGAGACGATCCTCTGGATCCTCCCGCGGGCCGCCGCCGCCAGCGGAGGAACCGGCTCGAGGATCGTCCGGAGCGCCCTGGGGACGATCCTCCGGGACGCCAGCGGACCCTTCGCGACGTGCTCGCAGAGTTTCAACGAGCCGAGGGCCGCGAGGAGGGGGATCGGTCCTCGTCGTCCTCGTCCATGCCTCCGCTGGAGGACCCCTCGGCCGAGCCGCCGGAGGACCTTGTGCGCCCTCGCCGGGACCCGCTCGAGGGGGCGGTCGCGCGCGGCGACGTCCGCGAGGGCGGCGGAGGGGACCTCGCAGGGACGCTGCCCCGCCCAGACGGCGGGCTCGCGTCGTCCTCGTCGTCCCTTTCGTCCTCGTTGATGCCGCCCCTTGCCCGCGGGGGCGACGATTCGTCGTCATCGTCGTCTTCGTCGATGCCGGCCTTGATAGGCCGCGAGGACGGATCCACGTCGTCGTCGTCGGCGCCGGCGAACCTCCCAATACCGGCAAACATTCCGTCCCTTATAGGCCCCGGAGACCAATCCTCCTCGTCGTCCGCCCATTCGATCCCCCCTTTGGTCCGGCGGGACACCTCCGCGTCGTCGTCTTCGGACGATCCGAACGAAGCTGCTGGACCCGGCCCTCGGATCCGTCGCGGCAATGGAGGGGTGCTGACATTCGAGGAGGCGGCGGAGCGCGCTCGCCAGAATCGCGCACGGGTGGAGCGGGAGCCACAGAGAAGCATGGCGGACGCGCGATCTGGGCTCGGGGAGGCCAGACGCTCCGCCGCCTCTGCCTCCTCCGCCGCCGCCCCCTCCAATCCCCTCACCCACCTGCGGGACTACGGCGCCCTCCGGGTGTACGCTCGCGCGACGTGTCCCGTGTGCCTGGAGGAGGTTGAGCCGATCGTGGCGCTGAAGTGCGGCCACGCGCTGTGCGAGGATGATTACCGTCGGATGGGAGGTTATCTGGCGTCGGATCGGGAGCGCCTGATGAGGACCGGTGGGGGGCAAGGCACATCCCGCGCAAGGGAGCGGGGTCGGACGACCTCTGGGGCTCGGGCCGCGGGGCTGACTGCCAGCGATGACGGCGGGCGCAGAAGTTCGGCGCCGTCCGTGCCGGAGAGCGCTAGCATGGCCGCCCTCGAACGCATCCGGTCTCGAATTGAGGGCATGTCCGCATCCGCAACCAATGAGTTGAGCGGGAGGACCGATCTGGCTCCTACAAGGCGAGATGTGGGTAGGGATGGCGAACGCGGAGGGACATCGGTGTCCCAGTTTGCAAACGCGGCCGAAGGAAACCCCGCATCTCGCACCTCACGTGGGAGGACACGCAGCGACGCGTATGTATGGGGTGTCACGAGGAGAGATTGTGGACGAGGATGCCACCTCCGTGGCATTCCCCACCATGTGCTCTACTCCGTCTACCAGAACGGAACCAGGCACGAAGGATGTTACGTTCTTGGGAGCAAGGCCATCCCGGATGGGACAGGGGGACTCTGGATCCACGTGAATGGCGAGGGTGTCTCTGACCCGGGCCCTGCGGAGCGTCTGGTGCTGCATCGAAGCAGGCGGGGGAGGGAGTCGCAAAGGTACTCAATCCCGGTGGGTGCGGAGCTGGTGTCCGATGGCCACGGTGGTGTCTGGGCGGCAATGCGCCTAAATGGCCCCTCTAGCACCAACGGTCCCCTCGCGGTCTGGCGCTATACACCCGATTCAACCCGCGACGTCGCAACGATCCCTAGTGGCAGCCAGATGTACTATGCTGGTCGCGGGGGGCAGGTATGGGTTTGGGCGGGAAACGACGACGGGTCTCACCGTAACATGCTGTGCAACGGCCTGTGGCTGTTGGGATCTCGCCCTCCGGAAAGGAAGGCCGAAGCTCCCAGCAGGGAGGGAGGTGTCTGTCCTGACGGATTAGGGGGGCTCTGGTACTTCCGCGGCAACGGCGGCGCCCTGCAACTTTATCACCTAGATGCCGATGACGGAGAGAGGGCGACGGGGATTGAGTTTTCCGCAGCGCTCCAAGTGCATGGGTGTCACTCATCCAATGCAGCATTTGTTCTTTCTGATGGACTGAGTGAAAACGGAGGCAATTGTATCCTCCAATATGTGCATTGGGATCCAGAGGGGTGGCAGGAACGTGTGGTAGGAGTGGGACCTTTGTCAGGAAGATCTAAGTTCGCTAGCGACAGGAATGGAGGACTGTGGGCACTCATGGCACACAATGGTCGTCCCAACAGGATGCTTTATAGGTGCGATTCAACGGCAATCAGTCCTGTGCACGAGTGGAATCTCGATCTTCTGCCAGCTGAACTCGTGGGGTAATGAGAGATAACCTTATCTGAGGGGCAAGCTCATTTAATTGCTTGCTCAGCTATCCTGTTTGCTATCCTTGTAACAATTGGAAATGAAAAATTATTGCTTAGCTGACATAACTGGATCTACAATATTCAATACACAGACGATGAAAGGCGACTGCCGCCGCTGCAGCATGGTGGCCCGTTTTAATTGAGCGTTAGGGACGTTTAACTAACAAGTTACCCCACAGGGGGAACTCTATCTACCGACTA
>JALLPA010001056.1:0-16580 GCA_036939895.1 Thalassiosira exigua
CCAAACCGCCAAATCCTTAACTTCCCAAATGGGAAGTTAAGGGGTAGTAGGGATAGTCGATCTTTGCGCTGCAAATAAGACACCTCCTTGATGGCCTCAGGGTACGAATGAGGGCTCAATGAAGTCGTCTTGACCGTAGCTTTCTATCAATACGATACTTGGGTATTTTTATCCATGGGGAAAATAAAGTGGCGAATCATTCCAAATACGGTAGAACAACTATCTCACACTGGTATCATGTGAGACGTGAGAATAACCCCCTCTGTCATGATCTGTCTTTTAATGTGATGCAAAAAAGGAAGGTGTGCTCATGCCTCTTCATCTGTTTCCCAGCATAAGGTGCACAATGACGAAGAACAATATTTCTGAACCACATCCTTCCCATACTATTGGTGCTGTCATACGGTGGATAAAACAGATGAAGTGATCAAATAAGATCAAATAATTTCACACTCTATTGGAAATCTAAAAATAGACGCATCCCTTGCTTATTGTTCTGCAGCTCATGCACTGACCATTCCAGCTGTTTATTTCCAAATTTATCGAAGACTTCATATTTTCTTGATAAAAACTTGGGTACAACAGAAACTTCAAACGTTGCATTTTGTACTTTATCATAGTTCAAATTGAGAGAGTTCCAAAGAAGCATGCAACAAAGGAGGAATTGCAACACACCCACTAAATCCAGACTGCTAATAGGTTCCCTCAGGCTCGCCACAGTCTTGGACCTCTCAAACAGGAGCGGAAATCAGTTCCAGCGCCAGGGGCAATTGCAGCAACCCCCCCACACGCATCTGTGCGCCCTCTCGAATTTCGCAGGTGAGCGTGTTCTCTGATTTCAATGCCCGGGAGCAAGCGGTGAACCACGGCAAGGGGGCGGAACGGTCGACGGCAGGGGCAACGACAGGTCACTACGGCTGTGCCTGACGATGCATACGGTTGTGCTTAGTTGTCCACAGCTTGCAGCAACCATTGCAGTGTCATTGCTCGAGCAAGGCATATCAAGGGATGGGGTAGGGTGTCAAGCGACTAAGAGCGAAGGACAAACCAAGACCAGACCATGTGATTCTACGTTCTACCCCCTCAATGACACCCTCCTCTAGATCATCACCGCCTCCAACACCTCCATCGGGGACTCCCTGAGTCACATATTTGCCTGCACGATCGGTTCATACTCCCAGCCCATCTCCTTGCCCAAGATCCAATGGACCCATCTGACCAATCGTAAGAAGGTTGCCGACATCTTGAGGGGGGGGGGTGGGTGGGAGAACGTCGATCGGACTGCGATGATGTGTCCTGTGTGCAGTAATACCAAGGATTTTTCATGCAGATGCAGATCCGGAGCACAGACAAGCCGATGAGTGTGTTTTACAAGCGCGTCAAGTGCTCACATCAGCAGAACAACAAATGATGAGGAAGGGGGGGGTGGAAGGAGAAGGGAGGAGAGGAAAGAAGGGGTTTGAGGTGATATTTTTCCAGGTGATGAAGCCAAAATATCATGTCGGCAAGGAAGCCAAGCCTAATCAGGCTGGTTATACTGTGTTGTCAATTGGGGCCAAAATAAAAAAATATCTTGGACACAGAGGGGATCAGAACTTCAGTATATGCATGGCATCCAGCATTCATTTGTTGAGCCACTTCTCATCCCTTACTTCAGCCTTTGTTGATGATGGATGCATATGTAGACAATGCTGGCTGTCATTGGATTATTCCAAACAATGAACAACTTCTTGCAATGCCGGGAGAGGGGGGGAGATAATTGAACAATGAGTGAGAGAGGGGTCAGGGGTGAAAATGATGACCCTTCTTCGACAGGCTGATCGGGAATCATTATCAATTCAGTTGATTTAGATACAATGTGAAGTGACCCATTCCAGCCATTCCAGGAGTAGACACTTAAGTACCGCATGTTTGTCTTGCTTCGAAGTGAAAAATTTTAACGGGCCCGAAGGTACCCAAGTAGCATGTCGCTGGAAAGCCCTGATGAAGACGATTAATTTGAGCTAAGAATGATCTTCTAACTCCCCCGGGAAGGCGAGATAGAGGGGCGAGAAGTCTTTAGCTAAAGTTACAAGTTTAGATGATATTTTGACAATCTTTTACGAAAATAGAATATTCGTGGTTTCGCGAAGTTTTTTGTGGTATAACATACATACATAATTATTGCTAAAATAGTTTTTGGTGGTGGGTGGTTCATATATTTAGTTTTTGGATCCACACAATCGATCGATTTGAGACCGAGCTTGCTTAGGCGCGGAATTATGGCTCAGCCGCATCGCGGAGTTCGACTTTCGCTCTTATTTCGGGGACAACTAGAAGAGCCAATCTGTTCCCTAAAAAAAGAACGAAGGTCAAACTCCACGATGCGGCTGAGAAACAATTCCCCCCTTTTTTCCCTGCGAAGCAAGACAAACATACGGTACCTATGTATGAACTGCGAAATAATGTACCTAGGTATTGTTTGTAGACGAGACCCGACGAAGGCTCGCACCTGTACTTACCCTATGTACCGTTCGTGAACAATGTTGGTATGTACGTAGATACCTAGAGCCCCGCCCCGCCGCCCCTCAAGCGCGACGCGCGCTTATCGTATCGTAGCTAAAAGATGGTCATGACTTCATTAGGTACGATAGTACGAAGAGGTATTTCACGGTTTCACGGACGACAGATTTTATTTTGCATCATCTCTACATACTGTATTCTCTTTCATAGCGCTTTATGCTTCATGCACGTCGTTTTTGAGACACGACCTCATTCTCAAGGCAAGAGAGGAAGTAAGAAGAGCCTGCCGGCCGGGGGGAAAGCACGCAACACGGAAGTTTGTGGGCGGAATGAACACACAATCGATCCGATGTGCGTTGCATATGTAGGTAGCATGCGGTGCGTGCGTGATGGAGACGTTCTCATTCATTCGAGCTGTTCTTCGCACCTACATACCAGGGAAATGATAATAATTCGCACAGCACAGCAAAGGTTCTCGCCAAGGTTCGCATAGGAGAAGCAAATAGAAGAAAATAGAGATAGAAGCGGACGCGACACATGAGGGAACATTAAACTCAGATTTCTGTCCTTACTTTATGTGAAGATGAGCAAAAAATCCCAATATTTACGATGTGTTTTTAGAGATAAAGCCGTAGGATCAATAAAAAGAATCTTCAACTACCTACACACAACCGTTACTCGGTAAAATAACTTTCGGATATGAGGAACACAATCTAATCACGAACACGATCGAAGACGACCGACCGACAACTCGTCCACGGACGCATGAAATAAATGACTCCGCAAGGCATCTAAGCTTCGTCAGGCTGAGGTACCAATATTTAAAGCGGGGGGGCCGTGTGTCCGTGTGTGTGTCCGATTTTCCGAGTCGTTTTTTGCACCCACAGCAAGACACACCGAACGGCGTCGGTTTTCGCGATGATATTTTGTATTCTCGAATTTTGTAAGTTCGTACATTCATCGCCAAAACGTATGCATCGTACCTACGATACGTACGTACAAAACCATGAAAAAAATACAGTACCATATCGTAGGTACGATACATATGTACAATACAAAGCGTGCGTTGTCGCGCTGTGGTGATGTCGCGCGTTGAGCGAAAATAAAATAGGCTGATGTTTAGGTAGTTTAGAGCGTTCGCCCTCTTAGATTTGCCTACCATCACCATTTTTTTCCGGGAACCCCCCCCAGATATAGATTTTTCCAACTTTTATGATAGTGGGCGTTTTCGATTTCGTCATTCTCCTAGAGATAGTACGGTAACAAACTCCGCGTAGCGCTAGCCCGCGTAGCGGGCTAGTGAGGTGAAAAAGGGAAAGGAGAAAAGAAAATAAAAGAAAAGAGAAGGTGGTCATGACCCTAGATCTAAAATTAGATCTAGGGTCATGACCAACTTCGCACGCGCGCGATAGAAAAGGTAAGTAAGGGTCGTGCGCCTGGTCAGGGTTAATCTTTTGTATTGGGTTAACCACTCAACATGCGGTGGTGTTGTTGAGCTGAGGGCGGCGCGGGACTGATCTTCGATGAGCATCTTCGCCCTTCGATAAGTCGCTTATTTCGCGAATGTTACGAGGTTACGATCTCGTTTAAGCTGCCACAGTCTTATTTCTTGGCGCCTTTTCGCGGGAAAGTTTTCCTCGGTTCCACACTGTTCTAAGTACTGAATGGTCATAATGCAAAGAAAGCAGTCATTTATCGGGGTAATACAGTACAGGTAAGTCATAACAGTCTTTCGCGACCGCGCGCTATCGTATCGTTCGCTGTTCTTTCTTCCCGTTGTCAGGCAGTTGTCACATAGGTACGATACATATAGCAGGCTCAGCTCGATCCGTCTCAACGCGACATCAATTTTCGACATGCGTTACTTGAATTGACCTGGTTCGCATTTCTTGCGTTCTATCGCGTTCGTCACTGGTCACTCGCAACCCTCACGTTTTATTTTTGCCGGGCGGGGCGGGGGGTGGGCCGGCCCCTTGCTTGAGATGCGTCTGCCTTGCGACTTGATTGCTTCTTGCACGCAGGTTTTTGCTTTGCTTCTTGCACGCAGGTTTTTGCTTGGTTGTGCTGTTCTCGTCGCTATGGTTGTGCTGTCGTAAATGAAAATAGATAGGAGGAAGTAGATAGAGAAGATAGTCCGATTTTTTTTGGAAGCTCCACGCACCACTTTTGTTCGTCTCATTATTTATTCAGTTTCGTTTTCCAAGCAATTCGCTCAGCCTCGAACTCGACAACGATGATGCCCAAAGCTTTCCTCGCCCCGTGCCTCCTGGCCTTGGCCTTCGCCTTCCGCGCCGACGCGTCGGCGTTTCCCTTCCCGTTCGGCGCCGACGAAGAGGAGGCCCAGCGCCACCGGTCCCTCCGCGGCCTGAGCGTCTACGCCGACCCCAAGTCCGTGTCCGTCTCGCACAAGGCCGCCTACATCGCCTCCGACGCGCAGCAAGCGCCGCAGCAGCACCAAGGGAAAGAGCAGTGCTGCGTCCCCTGCACCACCCCCGCGAACGCCTGCTGCCTCAAGTGCTCCGAGACCTCCTCTCACCGCGAGCGGGACCTCCTCATGGCCTCGATGGAAGGACTCACGACGCACCTCATGGACAAGCACGCCGGCGCGCACGACTTCCTCAAGACCCGCGCGTGGGCGGGGAACAGCCACGTCGGGAACCGTCCCCTCCAGGCGACGTACTACTACGACTGGATCCGCGCGGCCCTCGGGGGAAAGGTCCAGCACGTCTGCGAGATCGGGATGAACGGAGGACACTCCGCGGTCATCTTCCTCGCCGGCTTGGCCGGGCGGGAGGGCGTCCGCCTGACGATGTGGGACCTCCTCATGTGGGACTATTCCGACACGGCCGCGGACTACGTCGAGAAGCTGTACCCCGGGAAGATGACCGTCGTCCCGGGCAACTCGCGACGGAAGGTCCCCGAGTGGACGAAGGACCACCTCGACGATCTGTGCGACGTCTTCTCGGTCGACGGCGGACACCGGTACTTCGAGGCGCACGCAGACATAGTCAACGCGGTCAAGGCCACGAAGAAGGGGGGGATCATCCTGTTGGACGACATGAATCCCAAGAGCGACACGCGGCGCGCGTTCGACAACGCCGTGAACGCCGGGCTGATGGCGAATCCGCGTTGCGTGGAGAACGTCCGGCAGCGGGTGGGATACGACAACAGGGTGGACGAGTCGAATTCGAGGGAGATGGTGATGTCGTGGTGCATGGCGACCGTCGTGTGAAACGTGTCGATTTGATCCGGTGCATCGAGACCGATTCGTAGGTATTCCAGTGCATCGAGACCAAGACAGAGCCTGAGCTTGACCCCGAGACCAATCCCGAGACCAAGGCCATTCATGTGTATGTAGCTAGTTCATAAGGAACAATTCTTAAGGCAATAAGGCCATCATCGTTTAACCCTTTCCTGCCTAGTACCTCCTTTGTACCTCTTCTTGCCTATCTGCATAAAAACCCCATATATTACATCGTTTTTCACCATTCCAAAGACCATAATACCCGGCACACTCATCCTCTAGATGTATGCCACGCTTGGTTTGATCATTGTGGCAGATTTAGGGTATCACAGTGACAAACGTCATCTTAGGTCAAGACCTTAGCACACAGTAGCACATAGGTAATTATCTGGTAAATTTACTTTTTAGCACCTACCATATCTTGTGCCCTCTGTTTTATTGTGTTGGTCCGGGTACTGCACGTCCAATAATGTTGTGCTTTAGAGCCTTAATCTTAATGTGAAGCTTCTTTGTGACACTTATTGTGCCATAATGATGTTGGATGCGGTACGTGACGTACGGCAGTCATCATACAGTGCCCCAGGTGGCCCTAGCTGGCACCCAAGAAGCGGCACCCTCCTGTTACCCAAGGGGTGGTACCCTAGCAGCGGTACCCTGCCAATACGTAGTCATCGCCTTGTATTTTTCACCTTTTCTCTTGATTTCATACCTTCATCTTGCTGACGATAGCACATACAAAAAAACTGTAATCGCGAAGCTTCACTCTCACATCCGCACAATCGATTTGAGGAAAAGTGTTGAAAATGTTCTTTTCAAGAAATATATTCTTTCCAAATATATTTTTATTACAGTATTGTATAACAAAACATAAAACAATTTACTTAGTTTTTTTCTCGTCGTTGTCATTGTTTGTCACAGTTGAGAGCGTGGTGGACCTGATACAAGCGTCACAACAGAATCTTGCTATTTATTGACTTCTACGCATCAAATGGATTCTACCCTGTCCCGGGTTAGACCAAACCTACTGTACGTAGAATGACCAAACTTTCCGGAGCAAAAACTGCTAGATAGAGGGCTAGACTATAGATGAAAACTACTCATTGTCTTTGCACATCGCTAATGAGCCGAAAACAACTTCAAACTGCTCAAACATGTCCATTACCTCTATCTATAGAACATGTAGATTGAGGGAATTGCTATTGTCAGCCACGCTGCCATCGTCTTCATGCCGAAATCAACCTGTAAAGTCAAGCCATCAGAGCAGCCGGATTCAGTTGAAATGGCAAAACTCCAACTTCCGATCACCAATTATGTGGACATATTGTGCATAGAGAGAGAGAGAGAGAGAGAGAGAGAGAGAGAGAGAGAGGGAGAGAGAGAGAGAGAGAGAGAGAGAGATCATATGTAAAACCGATATCAAATAAAACTCACAATGTTATGACATACGACACTTGACGTGCCTGCTAGAGAAAAAAATGCAACTCTTGCTACCTGTCTACCAGTAATTAGCTGATACCAATGATCAAGGAATCTTCCAAATCCACCATCCTTGGTACTAGGGTGCTAGTGCTAAACCAGCCAATCACCGGATCTGCTACCAATGCTGCTATGATCTTAGAAAAAATTAGGTATATTATAATTCAATCAATGACTTTGTGAAGCTACATAATATTAGATTAGTAAGTTTAGGATGGATCCGTAGCTTGTTGAGGCAATATATGGTGATTTTTGCCTGTTTGAACCATATGTGACAGCTGCCTACCTAGATTTTTGGCACAGACCATATATGCCAGTAAGCATAGTTTCCTCTGCAGCCAATACAGCCACCTACTTCCCTCCGGCAAGCAGATTTCCCTGGTAGAAAATTCCGTCACAGCACAGATAAAAATATGCGAGTGAAGATGGGGCATAAAAACAGCTTGCTATATTGTAATGTTTTTTTTTAATCAAAGCGTCACATCTATGTAACGTGCTTGTTAGCTAGGAACAAAATGTCTCAAGTTCACCCAGAGGGTTTTGACCGAGTGTGACTGCCTTGCCAGTATGTAATACTTTGACGGTATTGTGCTGAAGGTAACCCTCCCTAGAGTGATTGTATCTGAGGGTCTTTACCAATCCTTGTCCTTGTCCTTGTTTAGGTATTGGTCGTCAAATCCGTATTTTAAAGTTGAACACCAAGACTGCAAGCATATATTTCAGCATTTGGATTGCCTGAGTGATTATGCAACAACCGTTATCGTACCACCTCAAGCGGATCCAAAAAAGAGATGCAAGATGTTACTGAGCATAGCACCCATCCGAGGAATTGATGGCATCTCCTCTGTCATCACCTTTTGACGCCGTTTCAAATTCAGTCTTGGAACACACAAACAAGACACTTGAGAATTAAGTGATAAAGATAGAACGTCTAACTGACTGACTGACTGACTGAAGCCGAGTGCAATATGCCCCTTTGTTTGCCTTTTGACATAGCGACTTCATCCAAAAGTTGTTGAATCCCTATAAAGTATCCGCTCAATTCTGCTCATCTCAATCACTCTTGGTCCGTTTCTTCAGCCGAAAGCAGTAGATGCCGAGCTTGTGGCAAATTTGGTTGATGCTCACGTTGGCCCACCGCAGCAACCGAAACGCGTACCAAAAGCACAGCGCGCCCAAAACGAAATCCGACCCCTCCTTTGTCAAGTTTCGATCGTATCTGATCCACATCGTGACAGCCAAGAACGGCAGCGCGTCCAACTGCACCATGGCGTACGACATTTTCGCCATGCTGAAGACGATGATCTTCTTCGTAAGGAGGGAGAGGGCCAACCCCAGGGTCACGGAGAGGTACCGCGTGCGCACCATGGACGTCGGCACGGCGAAGGCCGCCGCGCAGAGCGCGAAGGGCGTCGCGAGTTTGAGGATGGCGTACCGGCGCCGGTTGGAGGCGTTTCCCGTCAAGTTTTTGTGGGTCACCACACGTCGGATGGAGAACGCCATCAGGCCCAGAGACATGACGACCCATCCGGAGACGCAGAAGTGTCGAAATTCCAGGTCCAGAAACACCGGGGGCAAATTGTTCAAATCAATAAATTTCGAGAGCGGCGCCAGCACCTCCCGCATCGGTCTCAGGTATACGGCCTCCCGGTCTACGAACGCGTTGAACATCGTTACCAGTCCGATTGCGTAGTTCGTCTCCGTCACGCCGAGCCATTTCCCCGTGCAGTGGGGCAGCACGTGCGTGTGATACTCCTCCCACTGGGCCATGAAGAACGCGAACTGGATCGAGGTCTGGAGCAAGAGGTACCAGTAGGTGCCTCCGATCATAACGAAGGACGCCGTGGAAGACATGAAGAAGAGCGCGCAGATGCAATCAAAACCGTGGTCGCTAATATGTGTTATACAACAAATGTTAGAACGGATTTTGCAAGAGGGGACAAAAAATTGAAAGGAAAAGACTCACAACAGCTGCCCCAGCGGACTGCTGCTCCCGGTCCTCCGCGCCTGCTTCCCATCCATGCAATCCAGCGTGTAATACGCCACCGTGCACCACCCCGCTAGGAACACCGCCCAATCGGGGGGACTCACTTCCATGTCCGGGCTGTAATACCACAACACGCCGTACGCCAGACCGCAGTGCAGGCCCCCCAATGTCGTGACGGCGTTGGGCGCGAGCCACATCGGCAAGAGCTCGGTGAGGCCGGTCCACATCGGGTTGAGGAAGTTGTCGAGGTGGGTGTACTCCGAGGGACGGTATTGGTGGCGTGCGATGAAGCGCAGCCCGGCGGGGGAGATGTTTCCCCCGCCCTCGACGGGCGGCTCGAAGAGGAGGCAGGACGAGAGGGTCTCGTCGACGTCGACGTCCCGCATGTCCTCCTCCGCCCACTCGTCGGGAACTTTCATGCTGGTGGCTTTTGTCAAGGTGTTCCTGCCCACCCTGAGCTTGTCGGCGTGGGCGCCCATGATCGCGATCGATTGAGGCAATCGATCGCAATCGCAAGGTTTATTGTTGCGGGTGCATACCAAAGATTTCAGGACCATTCATGTAGTACTCGTATATGTAGTACTGGTGTAGTACCCGCCCCGTACTGTACCTATTTTGGGGTTTTTCGAGGGTCGGGCACACATCACCGAAACTTCCCGACCTGCATCTGCCCTCCTCCTCAAATTCCACGGTCTGGCCTTCCCCGGAAGATCCAAAAACGTCACCGCGCCATCATGCGTCGAATCGCCGTTGCAACCCGAAGGCCGGCCATTCCATCCCGCCCCGGGACAATGACAGTAGGGCTCGAGGTGAGTTTCCGCCGGCCTTGCTCCGGCCTTGCTTCGGCCTAGCGCCTGGCGCCGAGTCGGTCCAGGCTCGTCGCGGCGATCGCGGCGGTCCAGGCTCGTCGCGGCGATCGCGGCGCCGGACGCGGGGCGGCGGCCGCGACCCGCCGGCGGCGTGCCCACGGACTTGGCGGCGATCGCGGCGGTCCAGGCTCGTCGCGGCGATCGCGGCGCCGGACGCGGGGCGGCGGCCGCGACCCGCCGGCGGCGTGCCCACGGACTTGCTGTGGCCGGGCCGGTCGTCCCCGCGCCCCGGATCGGCCTTGGCCTCGCTCCTTCGGCCTGACGGGGCCGTCGCAGTCGAGGCCAGACGCGGGGCGGTGGCCTTGGGCGTCGCCCTTGGACTCGGCGAGTGGCGTCGCGTCCCGGCATCGAGTCGTTCGGGCGCGGCCTTCCGGACGGGCCGCCCGGCATCGAGGCGCGTCGCGTCCCGGCATCGAGTCGTTCGGGCGCGGCCTTCCGGACGGGCCGCCCGGCATCGAGGCGCTCGGGCGCGGCCTTCCGGACGGGCCGTTGCCGTGGCCTTGCGCCTGGATTCGTGGCCTGCCGGATGGACCTCGCGCCTTGGCCTCGCGNGCATCGAGGCGCTCGGGCGCGGCCTTCCGGACGGGCCGTTGCCGTGGCCTTGCGCCTGGATTCGTGGCCTGCCGGATGGACCTCGCGCCTTGGCCTCGCGCCATAGCCTCGCGCGGTCCCGGACTCGCCATGGTCTGGGCGGTCGTGGGCCGTGGGCCGCGACTCGCCGGCGGCATGTCCATGGACCTGCTGTGGCTGGGCCGGTGTCCCGCGCGTCCGGCGGATCGGCCTTGGCATCTGGCGTCGAGTGGGCCTGGCTCGTCGCGGTGGTCGTGGCGCCGACGCGGGGCGGCAGTTGCCTTGCCCTCGCGCCACGCCTGGACTCGTGGCGATGGGCCTCGCGGCCGCGGCCCCGACCCGCCCCGCCGGGGGCGTGTCCATGGACTTGCTGTGGCCGGGCTTGGCCTCGCAGCCATGAACTCGCCATGGACTCTGCGGGCCGCTGGTCCGTTCGGTTGTCCCGCGCGCGTCCTCCTTAGGCCGGGTGGCGGCGGCATCGAGATGGGCCGTTGCCCTCCTGGCCGTTGCCCTTCTGCCAGATGCGCGGCCATGGACTTGCCATCCTTGCCACGCGCGACCGCCATTCCATCGACTCGGCCTCGCGCCTCGGCTGGACTTGGGCTTCGCCGCGCCATGGATGCAGCAACCTCACCTTCGCCTTTGCCTTGCACCCATGGTGACCTGGTCAGCTAAGCTTTGCTAAGCTGTTTGAGGCCTAGCCTTGTTTCATTGCCCTGATGGCCAGCCTTCCTATTTCATTTTCCCTCCCCTCACCCCTCCCTCCCCTCCCTTCCATATTCGCAGATCACAACGAAGCAACATGTGGGGATCAATGAACCTCAACACAAGACGTCTTCGTGTTGCCGCGGACCAACTTATACATCAATTCGGTGGGCCAGACACCTTCCAACGTCTCTTCTCCGCCGCTGTTGATTCGTACCCTGCACAAGGCGACCAATTCCTACTTCGAGGAGACGCCCTGGCATATTGGGCGGAGTCTGCTTTCCTCGACTTGTGCTATTTTGTCCAGGGCGCCGTAACAGGTGCCAACATTGATGACAGCCTGGTTGTTAGCCCAAATCACATCGCCCATGGCTTGTTACATCCTCATTTCGACCAATCTCATGGACTTGCAATTTTTCATGACCTTGTCAATCAGACTGCTGTCGACACTGTCGTGCTACAAAGGGGCGCTCTTGCCCTCATCGAAGAACAAGGTTGGAACTTCGAAGATGGAGCCGTTTACGGCATCTGGCACTTTCTTCTGTGGATTATGTCATGCCAAGTATGGGACATTGTGACCACCGAGGAGGCGGCTCTCTTCCGGTTCGTTCAAAACGAAGACTTCGCCAGAATGCTCGACGACGAGACCCGCCTGGAGTACGAAGAGTGGGGGGCAGACCAGCTCTTGGGCGAAGTTGTAGTGGGTGATGATCCCAGGCTCCAATTTCCTCCTGCTCCCAGGAACCAGTCTGTCAGATACATTATCACACCCATGATGTTTGAAGACGCATGTCGTCGCCGTCGCTTGTGTATCATCCCTAACTTTGCCTACACATTTGGCCACAGTCACTGGATTCCAATGACGGAGGGCATGACTGCCGAAGAAGAGGTGGAAATGTGGAGGGGACTGTATCCTCCATACCCGACACGAGATGGCCTGGCGCTGGAAAGCGACAGTTCTACCAGCGACAGTTCCAACAGTTCTACCACCGCGTCCTCAAACTCTGACTCTTCGTCCAGTTCTTTCAGTCCCAGTAGCAGTAGCAGCGAGAGCGATGAACTTACTGATACTGATGCTGATGATTTGAGGTTGGCATTGTAGTAGGTGAGTCTTTGATGTTCCATTCTTTTCTTACATTACTGTTTGATGTCATATAGATCTAACCTGTCTATGTTCAACCTCCAAAATTGCAGGTTAACTTGTCGTCCGCATAAGCCCATGTTTATTCCATCCTTGGTATTCCTGTCTGCAATCTTCAGGTCAAGCCCATTCAGCCTAAATGTGAGAACTCTATCTTCTTTGTCCATGATTTTACGACAATACCGTCTGATCAAGTCGCACTGCCTCATTAATCTGCCATGCTCAGACTTCTCCAAGCCGAAGTGGTAAGCTGCTAGGATTGGATCGGACGGCAGCGTCAAAACAAATCTCATAAGCACAAACTTTTTGTTGTATGCGAGCAGCCAATTGCGGACTATCCACCAATTGTCTGCGTGCTTGTTAATGACCTCATCTAACATTCTCACTGCCCATTGTTTGTCCCCTCTCCCATATTGCTGTCCGATTTCGGCCAAGCAATTGCTTGTACAAAAGGTGAGCCAAGAAATTGTGATTGTTGTTCCAATGGATATGTAATCACTCACTTTGCATAAAACCCTGGAAAAACAGGTATCCTCCTAAACATGTGGACAACCTCCTCCTTTCGTTTCTTCAGAGGGTGTGTCTCATCTCTGCAGGTAACATGGTTTATAATCCCCTCACCAACTTTTATAAGATGTGAATCCGCCCCAGGACCAAGGCCAACCCTATTATACAGTCCCAGGGCTGTCAAGGTAATAGCAGTCTTCTTTTCTGCCACCTCATCCATGCCCATGAGTTGAATCTTACTCTCTGGCAATTTGCCATGGAACCTACATGCCAGGACCATTCCGAAAGCCAAAATAGACTCGGCTTTCTTTCCCCCAATAGAATATGGCTTGATGGTTTCATATAGGTGACTATAGAGCCTGAAATATGACGTGCTTTTCAGAGGTGCAACTATCTCATCCACACCAAATTTGCCTTCTGTCAAATCAAGATAACAGCTGCATTGCAATTCGTCTTTCACCTGTTGGCTGGTGAGCATTATCAACATCATGTGCTTTTTAATTTCCTCTTTTGTCCAGCTGTATTGGTCGCTCTTCTTGATGTCCAGGTTTCTCAAGGTACGAGCCCGACCTTCTTCAACATATCTCTGCAGGTTCCTTTTCCTGTGGACATCGTATGTCGTGTCCCAAACATTCCAAGTTGTCCACATGGAACGACATGGCACTAGCGGGAGTCCTATCTTTGAATATCCTCCCAGCACATCTTGTGTAAACCTACTGAACATCGAAGCACTAGTGAGTTCGTCAGCCTCGGAGATAGTGGCGTGTGATGACTTTGACAATGCCTCGTTCCTAAGATTTGCTTCATGGTATAGTTTCCTCACGTTATGCTTGTGCTTGCAGCAATAGAACCAGCAATATTGGAAGTTGCCAGTGTTCACCCCACAAACATCGAAGGCCTTTATGATTTCTGCCAAGGATAGAATGTCTCCAATCCTATAGTACCTTTGATTTGAACTGTCATTGAAATATCTTGTGCCAGATGAATCCATTCGCACTTCCAATCCCTGAAGGTAAGGGCATTGATTGATATTCTCTAGCCCGTTCACCAAACGACTATTAGGAACTGACCCCATCTTCTTACCTCCTCCTGAGATAGGCTCTCCAAAAGGGAGAAGTGTTCCTTCCAAATCAGAGAAACGAACTGTTACAGGCAATGTGCATGACTTGTTGTTGAATTTTTTCCACTTGTCTCTCAGGTTGCTCACTGCTATCTTGTGGAACTGACACCTAAGTACAGTGCCCTGTTTGGACAGGCGCATGAGATCTTTCCGAACTTTCTTTGCTTTGAACTTCAGGAGAGTATGGCCGAGGTGGTACTCATCTGGGCATCTTGTACAAGAATCTACTTCATGGTCATTCATCAATATCTCCCACTGTGTCCTTCTCTCCTTGTGCATCGGGGGATCATGTGGCAACATTATTACTGGTTTTGCATTTGATTGGCAGTCAGCCATGCCACAGCTGACATGTTGTGTGGATGGTGTCATTCTTGAGCCATGTCTGCCCTGTCTTTTATCAAGTCGTCTCCTCTTCTTGTGGCACAACTGATGGACTCTTGAGACGTCCTGTCTTCCATGCCGTCTTTTCCTCTGTGGGGCGCGTTGAATTTCTTCTCTCCTGAGACTCCTACCACTTTGACGTACGCAAGAATATTAGAGCACTTCATCAGACACGGAATAAAATAAACTTTATCCTCACCTGCCCTCAGGAACCTTGTCGATCGGAGTACGCAACATCGTCTATTTGAGGTGAATTGAGTTGCTGTTTGTGTTGGACTGAACTATGAAGGCTTGGTGTGACTAGCTAGCTATGATCTATGTACTGTCAGATCAGTGTTCTCGTTTGTGACGCCTACTGGAACTTCCAAGCCTGACTGGATTTTTTTACTATAACTAGTAGGAACGAGCACACAACCACACACTCCACCCCTAAAGGCGCCAACTGAGAAACAACCTTTCCTAACCTTTGCCGTTGCCTTTGCCTCGTTGAGTAATTGCTTGGTAACCATGGATGTTGAATCCATTTCTCTGAATAGGTCGAACAGCTGGTCTGATGGCAGCGAAGAGCGCGAGAGAAATAAGATGGCTAATGCATGCATGAGGGATGAATTCGTTGAGAAATACGGCCCAGACGAAGAGTGGTCCCCCAAAGGTGCCTCGGCACACGAAACACCACCGGGATTAAGAAATGACGCAGAAAATTTGTCAATGGAAGGGGCTCTTGGTGTCAAAAACGGAGATGTCATTGACTTGACCTTCTCTCCACCGCCGACTCCCCCTTGCCCCCCCAAATCCATCGACTTGACGTCCTCCCCAATGGATATACATCCCACAGAAAATGTTGCTCGTCATGTAACTCACAGCACTAACACAAAGAAGAAAAAGATCAAAAAGCAAAAATTGACCATCCGCAGGGGTGATGTGGTTTTGTATTTCAAGATGTTTAACTTTGGAGTGTGGAGAGACATTGAGTATGGATCTGTGAAGAATATTCACGATGAACATTTGTATTTAGACAACAATACTGTCATCAACTTTATGTTCAAGATCCAGGTTTTCAGGTGGCAAGACACTAGCTCGAACCCAGTCAACATATATGGTGACCGCAGGTGGAGGAGTTTTGAATTATTTCTGTTGGATACCACCAATGAATGGCTTCCATATGAAAACAGGGGATTGTCAGCGGGATCACGCCTTGCCAAAAACCTAGACGATGCATTTGCAAGTGCAATCATCCGTCCGTCTTGTTTGCCAAAGCTGACACACAATGAAGACCAACTGAAATTTGACCAGAGATTGAGCAATTATATGAACTGGTATATCGACCAAATTCGGAAACACATCAAAAATGACGAAGAAGATGCTTCTTCTTCTAGTGGTGACAGTTGGGGATTTGATTACGAATGATTTGCTGCTTTGGTTAGAAGATTGAAGTGTAGGTATGATGTTACAACATTGGATTTAGTGGTGTATCTGTGGAATTGTAGAAAGTGATGTACAAGAATTGAAAGTACAAGTAATGTGGGGGGAATGAGGTACACATATTGACTGATAACTGTAGAAATATTAGTTAGACTTAGGGTCGATAGGCGAGAAGAAGACGTATTCTACATTGGACATGAATAAGAGAAGCAATGTCTTCTTGACAAATACATCTGCGTAACTGACAGTTGTGTTTCCTTCTTTCTGGGTCAGTATATTTCCTCCCTTCATAATCAATGTCGCTAATACATAATCTTCACCTTTTGTCCGAGTGTAGCCCTTCAGCTGGACATGATTGGCTTTTGTGGGGAGCGCATTGTGAATGAACATCCTGTCCACCAACTTACCACCGACTGAAAAATCATGATAGTCAGAACTGGTAAATATTTTTTCGATTTCATCTGCTATTTCTGCTCGATTGCTTCTTGTGACTTTTTTCATGTTGAGACCATAACCAGCCATTATGGGGCATCTTCGAGTGGACCCATGGAATTTGCCCCCACCAGACCCACCACAAAATGAACACGTACTTGGTCTCTTTCCTGCCACACTTTTATCAGAACCCAGTCGTTTGCGTTTGTGTGATACAGGGCCTG
>JALLPA010001057.1:0-12002 GCA_036939895.1 Thalassiosira exigua
TTTTTGGCTCACCTTGCACCTCTCTACTAGGGGGGAATCAATGGAACACTTCACGACGTTGTTGTTGGTGGTGGTGTTAGTTGTGTTTGCGGAATGCACCGAAGGAGCTTTTCATGTAGGCAGCAGTAATGCGCTTGTAGTGGAAGTGTCTCTGATTGAAAATCCGCGTGCCATCCAAAATAGTAGGTGTCAGCAACAGATAGTCCCAAGAAGATTGATTTGAAAGACAATTATTGAGGAGCGTTGAGGGGGGGGATTCAGGGGGTCGGGACGATAGCCTTTCTTGAAGCACCCTGCTCGGAATTTGGAATGATTTGTTGTATGATAGTGAGCACCTCTGTTTCTTCCCGTACTTAACCTCGTCCCCCCATTGAATACTACGCTACCCCCAAGGTCTCCGCTATGAGGACCTCCTCATAGAGGAAACTGCCCAGGTGAAGGAGGCTCTATCCCTCGCTGAGCCCGACGTCCTCACTGGCCGCACACGTCGCCTGAAGCGTGCCATCGACCTCAGCTACAAGCGGAAGAGTCTTCTGGACTACGCCCCCGCCCCCGACCTGAACAAGGAGACTTTTAAGAGTGAGATCAGAAATGACATCAGGAAGATCCAGGCGAGGGACCAGGAGTTTGCCCAGCTCAACGCACACAAGATGCAGTAGAGCATGACATAGTGCCCCTTGAATTACCTTGGCCGATGCACGACTTATGACGGAGCATCGATGTTTTAGAGTGATAGTTGACAGCGTGGTATTTCCAGTGAGGAAACCAAAACATTATGCTGATCAGTTCACTAATACTAGGAATGTTTACTATTTCTTGCATTGAGAGAGCTGCGCAGCAATTTCATCAACAAAGCGATTCTTTTGTAGACATAATGATTGATCGGAGTAGATGCAATTGTAAATACTTCTGATGCTCCATGTTTATGCAGCCACGAGTCAAGGGCGAAGCGAGACTCACAACTGGCGAGCAATACTGGTTTGGAGACAGTGGCTTACAGTGAGGAAACAACAGTACATATGACTCTCTGTTTGCCATTGCTCTAGTAGAGAGCATTTTGAAGCACAATTTAAATATCTTCGTTACTCCTAAATTTTACAATCGTTTAGTAGCGAATGAAGGGGGGAGTCAATACTCAGAATTGGTTGTCCCATCTGGCCAGTAATGTACTCCTTCCTTGACAACACCAACTCAATGCGATTTTGCCGTAAGAAACTTAGCCGCAGTCTCATATGTTAGAAAGCCAATAGCCGAGGCAGGAATCGCTCTGAAGAGTTTGAGAGTGAAACCTTTGTAAAGCCCCTGCACCACGCGTCCTCCCGATTCGTTCACGAGGTCTCTGGCCGTCGCCAAAATGCCTAGCTTCGATCCCGCCTGTATGCGAGTTTTGATCAGGTCGAACGGATACCCTACCCCCCATGCCGTTGTGGCGGCGAACGCGCCCGCCAGCATCGGGGTCGCAACGGCGTCCTCGGGCGCCTCATCTCCATCGCGGGTTTCGGATCTGTATTTCGTCAATTTCGTTTTGGCGTACTCGTAAGAGGCGAACCACACGCCGTGAGGCATGCCATCGCGAAGGAGCGTTGCTCCCAGCCCTCTCCAGGCACCGGACCGGGAGAACATTCCACGGCATACCGAGGTTGTTGCAGACGTGACGCTCTCGCCAACTACCTGAGGAACTTCAAATGTAAGAACGGAGATACAAAAAGAAAGAAGGAAAATATCTCGAAGACGCACCTGTTGCTTCACCTTCACGAGCTCTACTGGGGACATGAGGAAAGATTGCATAATGCCACCTGTGCACCCACCGACGAATACTCCCACCAATACGTTGCTTTGATTAGAGCCATCGCCTGATTCACTCCAGCGCTTCCCAGCTCCGTAGCCTGTCATTAACTGGATAAGTGATGAGCGACTATGGTAAAATTCGGCGCGAAGGAGATTGTCTGCGGCAGCAAGGCATAAAAGACCGCAGCTAACTCACCAGGGCGTTCTGGGCCGGCACGGCCCCGATCATGGCCGAGCTGCCCCTCCACAGCGACGTGACGCCGAAATTGGACACCATCCCTCGGAAGATGCTCGCGGTCGCGGCGCCGGGGCGGTGTCCAACGCTTCCCACCCCCACTCCGGCCGCTTGGACGCCGGCGTTGGCTTGCATCCGCGTGAGCACGGTGTCGATGGGCTGGCACGCCAGGACGGACACGCCCCCGGAGATCCATCCCGACGCGAAGTCGACCCAGGCTTCTTCGGACATTACGCAAGTCGTTTGATGATGTGCAGGGGACAGCGAGGGAGCGACGTGGTGACTGGCGGCGTCGGCAGTAGTTTATGCGACGAGGTATTCGGCCATCGCGGGGCGAGTTACTCGCTTGGCGAGTGCCAGAAAAAAGAGCGTTTTGAGAAGCTTCACACTCAGCCCCGATCCTCGCATCTGCCTCGCCTTCTCTGTCGCGGGTGGGCTCTCTCTATCTCGGCCTGCCTGCCTGCCTTGCGGTCGCCCGTCCCCCTACTACTGCTGCGATACGAAGTGGTTGGTAGTAAGTAGTATCTCTCTAGAGTGGTCGTGATGGGGATGATGGAGGTGATGATGGATGTGTTGTTCTGAAGAGACGATCGAGCGAAGCTGCGTTGATTGACGTGATCGACGCGTCACCAAGTGCGTGAAAACTCCGTTGCTGAAACCATCAGCAAGGGTTAGAAGCTACTACGTTTTCTACATGACAATCCAAGAGATTTATTCTCCAAATATCAACAAAAATCAATTGTCAATCAGATAAAAAATTCTAATCAATGATAAACTGTACTTCTTTTCTAATACATACAAATAAAGTCTGACAAAAATAAATATTGTTATGAATCAAATATCCACCTACCATTCGTAACTATCGAAGCAGGAAAACAAAGAATATGTTGACCCTTGTGATAAATCTGAAATCTTTTCCATCACGAAAGGGTAACTCTTAATCCTTTTAATCCTGGATAATTTGATAGATATTCGAAAAGACAAATCAAATGTACTAATGCCTAAATAGTTATGTGTCCTTAAGAAGAAAACATCTGGGATTATTTTTATGAAATTTTCCCCCCCACAGTCGATGCGATGTCAAATCGATGGCAAATCACAAGAAGTCCAGAATGCTGCACAGCAACAAAAAGAGCCACAGACGGAACCGCAACCCCAACACAACGCAACGACTTCGCCCGTCGGAACCAAATCAACCGATATGATCCTCTCCTCCACCATCCATCAACTAACCCGCCGCCAAGCGTGCCGGCTGGCCGCGTCCGGCGGCACGATCTCGAGGACGGCGCGACACCGTGGCGGCATCGCGGGCACCACGACTTCCGGCGCCCTCTCCGCGTCCTCCGCCCCTTCTTCTGCGCAGTTTTCGTCCTCCGCCCCCCTCCTCCTCGCGGCAGCATTGGTATGCGTTGCAAGTAGCGAGGATGAGTCGAAGGCCCAATGCTCGGTGGCTCCGCTCGGGAGCGAGCCGGCCATGCTCTCCCCCTCGAAGGAGCCGGCCACCGGCATCTTGTTCCCGCGGTTGTGCAACGGGATGACCCTGGCGGGATGTGGGGTGCGCGTGAAGTGGTCGTTCATCAAGGTATGCAAGGTCTTGATTTCAGTCTGGACGCTTGGTCATAGGACGTGTTTGTCCTCATCGTCTCGCTCTTCTCATGAAGGTGTACGCAGTCGGAACGTACCTGGACCCCCTGGCGATGTCGATGGTAAAGAGTCAGGGAGAGGAGGCGGTGAAGAAGGCGCTCTTGGATCCCAAGTATCCTCGAACCATCCGCATCGTGATGAACCGCAACCTTTCCATCGACAAATACACGGCGGCCATCATCGAAGCCCTCGAACCTCGCATGAAGGGGCAGGATCTGGGGGCTTTGGATGAGTTCAAGAAGCTCAACCCTCCCGTCGATCTGGTTGAGGGCGCGGAGATGGAGATGACCATTCGTGGCGACATGCTGCTCTACAAGAATGCAGTCGGGGGCATTGGTCAGATAAAGAGCGCCGTTTTCATGGAAGCCTTGTGCGATGTCTATTATGGAGCTGATGCTGTGAGCCCGACTCATTTGGAGAGTGTGCTCTCTGGTGTGAAGGACTTGTAGACTTGCGGGCTTTGTTGACTCAGATTTCGACAGTGAGCAAGGAAATGGGGGGATCCAATCATACTCTCATACATGATGCTCATGATACATGCATGTATAAGAACAGATAGGATGCTGGAGGTTGAGCCGATTAGTATTCAAACGTTTAGAGCGTCATGAGAGGGCCGGTATCCTGAATATCACACGTTGGCGATAACTTCTTTGGTTGCTGCGCCAGGGCACACGATGAATGGAGATGAATTAGTCAAAGTTCCGTGTGCAAAATAAGCTATCCGGTTGCAGTACGAGAGTTGTACTTGTGTTGAAGTAACACAACCTGCTCCGCAACAAAAGTAAAAGTTTCGCCCCATTTCCGGTTGTACCCTCAAAAACGATAGCCATCGCGTGATGTAGCTTTGGGAGGTCCTCAACAGATGACCTCAACCTTGGTCCCCGGCATAAGAAGGCCATCTGCGACTAAGAAATCGAGCCCAAAACAAGGGAATTCAGTCTGTCTAACTTTCATTCACTTGAGTGACTGTCTGATCACACTCCGCCTCGTTTGTGTGACATCCGCTCTACACAAGTAAAATCACGACAACAGTCCATTCTCACTAGTGAGGTTTCTTATACCATACTGTCAGCTGTTTTGGAGGGTTGGGAGTCAGCTATTATTCCTCCGTATCAAATGGAACTTCAAATGGAGCCACTCGATAATACTGCTCCCTCTAGTGAGAAACCAAACTGACTCTTTTTGGTTGTGTTCGGGCAGAGAGATCATCTCATTCCAGCACTCCCGCGTTGCACTCACCAACGCTTTCAGATAAGTCTAGGTATGCCCCAATCGTTGGTTTAACCACCTCTCAATGCCCTACAAAGCGAACTATCCGGGCACCGGGACCAGCGCCGCCAGCTCCCTCTGCAGCTCCAACACTCCCCCCAGCGCCACGCCTCCTCGGACGTTGTTGTACCCCAACCCCGCCCTCGCCGACACGAGCATGACGGGCAGATTCGACGTCTCCCGCACCAGCGCGTCCGAGAGCGCGTCTCGGACGAGGACGGCGCGACGGGCGAGGTCCGGACGCGTCACGAGGTCGCACTTGGTGAGCACGATCTGGATGGGGGGGAGCTCCCGTCGCCGCGGCTTCCGCGGTCGGTCGTCGCCCTCGCCCTCCTCGTTGCTGGCGTTGCTCGACGCCAGGCCGTCCTGCAGCTCCCGCAGGAAGTCCAGGTCGGACTTCTTGAACCCGTGTCGGGCGTCCAGAAGGAGCAGGATGCGCTTCAGGCTCCGACGCTCCAGGAGGTAGTGGTGCATCAAGTCTCGCCACTCCTTGGCCCTCTCCTCTTTGGCGAAGGCGAAGCCGTACCCGGGCAGGTCCACCAACAGGAGGGACATCGGAGCCGTCTCTACCTTCGCTTCGCCTCCCGCGTCGTCTCCGACGTCGCTCCGTCCTCGACGCTTCGCGACGTCCGCCGTCAGTTGATAGAAGCCGATCTCCTTCGTCTCCCCCGGCTTGTCCGACATCACGGCCTTCGACCCCTTGGGCAACTTTGCCCCCTCCTGCGCCCTCCCCCGTCGATGCTGCCACGGGGCTAGGTTCGGGTCCGAGTTCCCGTACAACAAGGCGTTGAGCAACGTGGACTTTCCCACGTTCGATCGCCCCGCGAGGGCCACCTCTGCCAGACCTTTCGATTCGCGCGGCAAGCGGTCGGAGAGGGATCCCGCCCGTCCGAGGACTTGGACAGGACGACGTCGTACCTTTCGACCGTCGAGGGTGTCGTCGTTCCCCGAGGCGCCCTTGGTGAAAGTCGAGAAGGGGGGAGGGGGCAACCAGTGCGCCCCCTTGACCTCCGGGGACGCGACCTTGTCGTTCCGGCCCGACTTCTTGGCGTCCGGCGGCCGCGCGGGGCGACGTCGCTCGCGGTCGTTCAAGTACTCAAGCTCTTCCGCCTCGTCGAGGATTTCTCCGCGCGCGGCCCTTCCCCGGCCTCCCCGGCCTCTGCCCCTGGGCTCGTCGCCGTCCGCCGCGAACCGCTTCCTCATCCGGCGCTTCGGCTTGGACCGGATCCCCACCCCGATCTTCTCGATGTGGGCCAAGATCGAGGGGTGCACCGGCGTGGCGCGGAAGGCCGCCCGGTTGCTCATTTTTGGTTCTTCTTCTCCACTCCGTCCTCCGGATCCTCCCGCTGCGGCCCGTCGCCCCCGCTGGTCGGCGCCCGCGGCGAAGCACCTCCAAGCCCCCATCGACGAGGACGCCTTCGTCCGATTTCTCAGGACCGGCGACAGGTGGGCCCCGCCCGACGAATCTAACTGCGCCATCGAAGCAAGCGGCGCCAAACAAATCGCCCTCGGCCGCGGGGGACGATCGCAAGGCGAGATCGCGGTCGTCGGACGACGGCGCGACCTTGATGCACCATCATAGACGTCGCCGGAGAGGGTCCCTCCAGCGAACCCCGATCGACGGGCCGACGCTGCTGCCGCCGCGGAGCGAGCCGCCGGCCCGACCAGCGAGGGGAGGGCGCGCGAGGGGACCATAGTAGCCGTCTGATTGCTGCCCCAGATCCGAGAGGCAAGGAGCCGGGGCGAGTGTGGCCACTGCCACTGATCTCCACTGATTATTGGGGGCAACGATGGTTTGATGGGGTAATAGTCTAATTACCTTATTTCGAAAATTTTAATTGATACAAATGAAATAAGGTAGTATTTATAGCCTAAATTGCCGACTTTACATGGATAAAAATTCTCACTTTTTTATTCTGGAAAGTATCCAGGCCAAGTTTATGGTCAAGTTCCAGTTCGAAAATAAATATTGTATCCCCAGGCTCCAACGCCGCGCCCCAAAAGCAAAGGCAAAGACGAGACAGGACGAGACGACCATGGCGTCCGCCGAAGTCCCCTCCCAGCCCCCCAAGAAGGGCGGGCCCCAGCCCTCCCTCTACGCCCGGAAACTCCTCCAGAAGCTCTCCTCCCTCCACCCCACCGAATCCTCCCACGAATCCCGCCAGTCCATCGCGAGCTGGATGGCGTTCAACCGCAAGCGCGCCGACGGGATGGGGGAGGGGCTACTCAAGGCCGTCGAAGACGCCGAGGCGTCCGGCGACGTCGCGCGGCTGACGTTACTGGCGAAGATCCTCCATCAGGCGATCATGATCAACTGCCCCACGGCCATGGCCGTCACGGGGGACGGGACGGGCGATCCGGACCAGTGGGAGAAGTGCGCGGCTCTCAGGGCGCGGCTGGGCGAGATGGTCGTCCTCCCCCTGTGGGGGGCGTTGGCGCGGGCGACGGAGAAGGCGACCGACGCAAATGCCAGAGAAGACGTCCGGGGAGAGGCGAAGCGGATGATCGAGGAGTGGGGGGAGCACGGCGCGTTCGGAGGACCGACCGTTTTGGAGGAGTACAAAAGGGGGTGGGCGCGGGCAGTGAAGGAGGCGGCGGCGGCTGCGTCCGAGGACGGCGGCAGCAATGCCGCTGGAGGAGAGGCAGATGTGGCGCAGTCTGCCTCTGCTCCTCCCGATGACGCGATCGCAGAGGATGAGGCCAAATCGGCGGCGTCGGCGACTGCAGAGGTCCAAGAGGCCGGAAAGGAATCGCCCCAGAAGGCAGAGCAATCTTCTGCCGCCCTGGAAAGCGCAAGCGACAGCGACAAAATACCGCCAAGTTCTGGAACTTCGGGCGGGGTCGAAGAAGCCAAAGAAACTGGAGAATCGGACGCGGCAATGGTGGACGCCACCCCGGCGTCGACGTCGGTCGACGATGGCGAGGGGGGCAAGGTCAGGCAGAGGGCTACCAAGCGGGAGAGCATCTTTGGCGCTGTGGACGTGGAGGTTGACTTTGAGGTGAGTTACTGATTGACGGGTAGGGGGTGATCAAATCTTTGACATCGTCGTACTTGTCAGCTTGATTGTGTGGATTCGTGTGGTGTTGTATGGCGTCTGAGATCCGTGTCCATTTGTGCATATGTTGTGTATTGAATCATTGGCCACTTTGGGCAAGATCAGATCTCCAGATGGACTTCCAAAAGTCTGGCTCGTTCCGTGTGCTGCGCCATCTAGGCTCATTCTCATTGAAGTCTCACTCTTTGGGTTGCTGGAACTGCCGCCCCGAACGTGTGTGCAGGGAGTCGAGGAGGCCCAGGTCGAGCCCTCCCAATTCCTCGATGCCTGCAAGGTCATCGCCTCCATTCAAATCGCAAGGGACCTCGGTAGCGACGCGGCCGTGGGCCTTTCCTCGGCGCTCGCGGGCGTGCCCCCGGAAGTGGAGGAGGCGTGCGGCAAGATCCTCGCGGCGCGAAAGGAGAAGGAAGATGGAAAGGACGGCGCGACAGTGCCCGACATAACCGAGCTGGTGTCGGAGGACGCCCTGTCAAGCCTCCCGGAGGACGTCCTCGACCTGGACCTCAAGCGTGCGCGGCAGTCGCTCCGGTCGTACCGGGAGACGATCAAGCGTCAGCGCCAGGCCCGGCTGCAGTGCCTACAGCTGCTGCTTGCGTCGCGGTGTTCGTTCGGTTCTATGGAGGCAGCGCGCGCCTTCTGCGGGGGCGGGGGAGGCGACGATGCCGGGGGGGACGTGGCCGCCGTGGATATGGACACCGTGCTGGAGAAGTTGAGGAAGAGGAAAGAAGTGCTGGTGGACGCCATGGCGCTGGAGGGGCTGGACGTGGAAGAGGACGAGGAGGAGAAGCGAACAGAGAAGGAGGAGGAGGCGCTAAAGCCTCTGGATTGGTTCCCTGGGCAGAAGCAGGAAGCGTCAGTAGAGGAAGGAATTGAAAATGAGCCCGCTGCAAAGAAACTGAAAACGTGACCTGTCCTCGTTGCACCTACCAAAACCTCCACGTTTGGAAACTAAGCAACAGCATATTCATGTTTAACTCTGTACAACAATGGAAATAGTAATTGGTGGATATGCAAGGATGCCACATGGTTTGTATTGAGAATATATTGCTTTCTGACTTAATTCGTGAGTGAAAGAATCTTCGCATTCAGCCCATGTCAACACCTGTGGACAGCCTTAGTTACTGCCCAACCTCACTGGTTTGCCTCGTCGAAAGTTTCCCCTACAAAGATGACTCAGGGTTTGACATAGTTCATTGGGGCATTCCAGATCCATTTATTTGCCGCCCATTTCACGTTGTTCTCACCGACAGGACAAGCTCCGTGCAGCGAGTACTCATCCAATCCCCCAGCCGCATCCAAGCTGTAAAAGATGACGACTTTCCCCTTCTGAGGCTGCACCTTAAGCCCTCTCGAACAATCAGCATGATTGCGCACAGGTGGCAGACCTCCAGCCCTCGGGAAAATCGTATGTCCTCCGTCATTGACATCTGTGAGGTACCAGAATACCGTCGCGAACCTATTCTTCTTACCATTTTCGATGAGCCTCAGCGTATTCTGATCAGACTTGTATGCTCTTGGATCGAAGTAATCGTGATGCGCGTCATATTTTTCGTCCGTCCCGTACCTCAACACTTGCACATATTCTTGATGGCTGTGCGGCACACGGGTCAGACTAGCTGTGCGGTACTCAATATCCTTCAAAATTGGATCATCGCTTGCAGAGAGGAACGTTGATTGAGACGTTCTCCAGTCACTGGAAGGTCTGCCTTTGTCAGCATCCTTTAGTGAAACAGCAGAATATCTCATTGATGGCCCAGCCTTTTCAGCAATGTAATCACATTCTTCTTCAGAGAGAAAGCCCTTCACAGAGACTACGAGGGGCTTGAGAGACAAAGTCTCGATTGTAATGTTGCGGGGCTTCTTGGTTGGTGCACTTTTTGAGGGTGCCAATTGAATGGTCCTTTCAAATCCTTCTCTCACACCTGGCCATACCCAATTTCCCCCCTGAGATACGACAATAACTCCGGATGTAGCGATAGTGTCCATGACATGACTATTGGACCCGGGCCCATTGCCGGTCGATGGGTTATCATTTGCGCCCACGATACGGTCTCCCAAGGCAGTGAACACTGCCCAGGGTTGTTGAGTCTTCCCCTCGGGCACAAGCAGTAGTTCAATGATCAAGTTCATCTTAACCTCATGCCAGGAGATAGATTTGATACCTTGTCCTTGGCTCTTTACAACAACACGTCGCTTTAGTGGACCGGCGTGAGAGCCTTTGTACAGGGTAAATCGTAGGGCATTGGACTGCGCCAGATTTCGCTGGGACTCATGAATATCAGGGATCTCCTTTCCATCAACACCCACGGAAATCGGCTCCACGCAAATGACATGAAGCCCATGTACTGGGATTGCATGGAGATAATCGTCAATTTTTGAGCAAGGAACTTGTGGAATGAGGTTTTGAGATATTGAGCTGTCTAGGGAGTTGCTGTTCCAGGTTGCAACATAAAAGGCAATTCTGAATGAGCTACTGGGCGCAGTGCAACATCATTAAAAGAATGTGGCTGCTCACAAGCAACCAAGGAGATGAAGAAGCCAGAGGGTGTCATAGCACCAACAATCCGTACCTCATTCCCACCATACCCTCACGGTAGGCATGCAATGATGGGGGAGTGAGAACGCCTCCCATGAAGGCAATGATTGCAGCAAATATGGTTGGAAGAAGGGTTGACTTGGGAGCTACCGACGACGTGCTCGTACTTGTACCGTTGCTGTGCCCTCGCGGTGGCGACGAAGGGGAAGCTTTTGGCTTGGGCTTCATGGGCTTCTTCTTGAGGGCCATCGTCTTTCGTCCTTGTCGCCACTGTGTGCGTTTCTGCGAGGTCGAACTTTTCCAGGCCGACTTATCGGGTCCTCAGGGGCGTTGCAGTTTGATCGTCGGCGGAAGAGGCAGCGCAGAGGGGGAAGGGCGGGGGGCAAGGCGCCGCGGCGGCAGGCGAGGCAAGGCAAAAGCAAAGCAACGCAAGGGCGGGCGACGGGCTCGTCTTTGTTGCTTTTCTGGCGGCTGGCGGCCGAGACGAGGGTGAACCGAGTCCTTATTCCCGAGTTGGCGATAATATTTTTCCTTTTAATATTTTGTACTCATTGATGGACTGCACATTATATCGCTAAGATCACGGAGCTCGGATCGGGTTTGGTTTCATATCGGATATGTACCCACAAATGAAGTATGGGTATTTAAATGGACACAACTGGAAAACAAATTGTGTAAAACACCCTTTGATAGTCTGAAGTTCCGACTTTTTGTGCACTCCCAACTAGGCAGGGCCTGGTTTTGGGGCGCCCTTAATCTGGGACATGTAAGAGGGGCTAAAGGAGGATCCTCAGAGTGCTTCGATACAACATTTGAAGCCACCACCAATCCAACAAAATCAAAATCACATGCTTTGAGTGCTTTCAAATGACCACAATCATCAATGATCCGTGTTCCGATGTCATTGCGGTACAATCAATTGGGCTGTGAAAGCGGATGACTGACTATTACAGCTCGGTGTCAAATTTTATCAACATATCAGTATGACCTCATCTAAGATAGCTATGATGAGACAAAACGAGGCATGATGACAGTTGTAGCTTTGGACTGCACCCGCTTTTGTTGTTATTGCGTGCTCCTCCTTACGACATGTGCTGCCTTCTTCCGTTTACAATAATTCCCCCAGGCTGTGTTGGTAAGCCTTCAAATAGGTAACATTAAAAATTGCAACTCATTTCCTCACAGAAGGACGTACAACAATGTATTAGCCCACCACAAGATAACTCAGTGCTTGCGAGTAGGGGGTACATTGATAAAAAAATTGTCCAAAATGCAAGTTTGAGTGCTTCTATATGTTCAAAAACATGATATATGAACAGGTGTAAAGTGTTTTTACCAAATTCTGACGGGAACCCTCCATATGGGGCCATTTGCAAACGGGATTTTGGACGTACGTGGTATCTAGCGGCTCCCATGCTATTTTGGCCATTTTCCGAAAATCCCCAGGGTGGCCCAACATCAACTGTGAGTGTTC
>JALLPA010001058.1:0-11993 GCA_036939895.1 Thalassiosira exigua
TATATAATCAATCATTGGAAACTCTGAATATTGGTTATTAATTTGTTTGATCCTGATATGGACAAACATATGTCCAAATAATTGATTGCAGTGCATGTGCACGTTGATAAAAGAGTGGACAGCTGTCGGTTTGGTCTTAACAAACACCTTCTCCCCTTCAAAACGATCCAAACATTCTTGTGGTTCCTTTTGCTGTTGACTCAGAGCACTCTCGCGCTGACGCTGTGCCTGTAACAACAACGGACAACTTACCTGCGAGCTTTACTGTCTGGACCGTCTTTGGGCTTCTTCTCAGCTTCTTTGCCCGTCCTCGAGGCATCTATATGCAGCTTGGAATGGCCATTGTCTTGCTATTAACATCTCAAGACAGTGATCTGGCAGATTTGATCACTTCAGCCCTTGTTTTGTGGTGGGTACAGTGATCGCTCACCTGCTTCTTGGAAAATTCACAAGCTGGATCTTTGACAAGACTGTGGAACCGTGGGGGTGTGGAGGCGGCCAAAAAAAACCTCGTTGGGAGGAACGAGGAACCAGCTCGCTGAGTACCATTTGGTGGAGGCCTTTATGGCTATGTCATGCTGTAGTGGAAAACGAAACCAAAGTCAGGTCATGCGCCATCCGGTTCCTTAAAATTACAGGCTTCGAAGCTTATCCTTCCGTCGCCGGCAGAGATATTCCGTCTTCCCATGTTTGGTTGCCACTGTCCGGGAATCGTTTTTTGTCTGTCGAAAGCAATCACCGGTTGTTCCGTATCAAACGCCTCCGGTGAAAGCTGTTCGCTTTTTGTTCACCGGTCCCAAAATCAGATCGACTTCCAATTATTACAATTTTTACCAATTTCTCTCCCGTACATAGAGGTCTCAAAATCTTTTTCGCTCAAATTTCACTCCAGGTCCCGGCGTGGAATTGCCAAAATCTGGAGGGTTTCAAAAAAGTCACACAAGAGTGCGGTCAGATGCACCAGTCACTATCTCAAAGGCACGATGGACAAAGGGGGGTTGATCATCGACCCCAGCGACGACCTCACAATCGATTGCTGTCCTGATGCTGACTTTGCTGGACTTTGGGGACATTAACATCTTCAGGATCATCATTGTCTACGCAGCCGTACCGGTTACGTCATCACGCTGACTGGCTGCCCTGTGACTGTGATTTGGGTTAGCAATCTCCAGACGGAAATTTCCCTCTCCACAATGGGAGCTGAATACATCGCATTGAGTACAAAATATCGTGTTCTCTTTCCCATCATTGATCTGGTGCAAGCAATCGGCCAGCATTTTGGTCTGCCCATCAAGGACTGATTACGATTTCATGTGCACATACACGAGGACAACGTGGGTGCCTTGACTCTCAGCCAGCTTGAGCCACGACGCATGACGCCACAATCAAAACATTACGCATTGAAATAACATCATTATTTTTCGAGCACCTTAGGCTCCCGTGGCATTGATCTTGTCAAGATCAACTCCAAGGATCAGCTGGGAGATATTTTTACGAAAGGCCTCGAACAAGTTGCCTTCGAACATTTCCGCAAGATTCTCGTATGATTGTAGGCGGCTTCGAGGAGGGATCGTGGTGGACGCAGTGGAGGTGGCGTCGCTCAGCATTCGGTGCTCCTCCCTGCCCCCCGCTGGTGCATTCTCTCCTCACTTTGCCTGACACTACAAACAGTAAGGGTTAGCAATTTCTAATATCTTGGCAGGTTGTTGCTTCACCCATGGCTCAAATTATTGCATTGCGGCTGTGTTGAAGTGTTAGTCGCCCGGACCTCCTCCGGACGTGTTGATATCATCATCTGTTTATGGTAACATCCATGGCTTGATTCGGGGCATCCCTCTGTGGGGTTGATTATTGTGTAATCGTCAGCCAATTTGGTGGCGATGGGACTATACAGCGCTGATGGTGGCGACGACAGCAATGATGGCTCAACGTTGACTAGTTGCCAAGTTGCTGTCCCTCGGGCCCTGTTGCCCTTGCACACAATTAGTGCAATTTGGACGACGGACATGACGCCTATGATTGCAGTGGCGCCAATGGCAGCGAGAGCGAAGGCTCTGCCATGATCTTGATCAGGGTTGTGGCTGGTTGTGACTTGTCACTCGTTGTCGTCTCCCCGCTCTTGAGCGAATTTGGGATTCCCGGAAAAGGTTTGTTAGGGCTTTGCCCCTTCATCTGGCGTTGAAATCAGTACGAGCACTAATAGGGGAGAGAAAAATGCAAATATGGCACAATTGCTCCAGGAAGAGCAGAACAGATTCCTCATTTAGAAATCGAGGTGTTGGTTGACAGAACAAGCCTCTGGGTTGAAAGCCCCATAAGCGGTTCTGAGGGAGGGTGTAGAAGGTATCTACTTGGGACTCAAGACTGTAATGTTTTAGATCCCAGATTAGATAGCCTAAGAACTCTTAATCTTAGACTTGGAGACTTCTTACAGGGGGGATGGGGCAGCTTTGCCTCGGCCAACCAGAATACCAATGATCATGACTTGCACATTCAAAGTAATGTCTCTAGTGAGCAATAATTACGGAAACAAGTATACGCTGGATATAGGATTAGTAACTATAAGATTTGTATAATATTCTATTAGTAGGATTTAAGAAGAATATGAATTAATTAATTCTCAAGTAAGAAAGACTGAATTCATGATTAATACATAGGATCTGGTGTAAAAAGGGATTCAATAACACCATGGTATGTCTACGTACGATGCAATTCGTGTGTATGCCTCAAAAAGCCTCAATTTTCACATAGCGTGTCAACGACAAGATATGGGATTCTCAGTCAATACTGATTCCAAGAGGTAGATTTACCTGTAAAACTGAAGATCGGTTCTTTAGGTATGAAGTACTCTATGGAATTTGTTCAACTGGAACTTAGTGGCATATTACAAAAAAATATTTCCTTATTTTAATCAATATCAATGTTTATCTGTTTAGATTATCAATCAAAGTTTCTGATAGTGAAAAACAACGTTGATAATTACAAAACCCAATGCATTAATTATTGTTTATTTCGATCCAAACATGCTTCAAGAAATACACCTGCAATCGGCATTTGAACACAAGATAATCACATGTGAACACCACAGAGAAACGCAAACAAGCGCTAGAAGCTCATGCATATTATGTAGACTCAAGAATATTGCAAAAATAACGTTCATTCCAATATTATCTTTTTTTTTAATTCAATTGCGGGAAAGATCAGGCTCCGATGGCGATGCACGAGTAGTTGGGACGAGGAATCAAGTAGAAATAGATTCGTAAAAAGACTAGTAATTGGTGGACGGTCATCATAGCTGGCAATATGCAGGTTTCAGATGATAGGGTTGCAAAAGAGCTCTACCAGATAACAAACGGGCATTAACAGCAGGGCACTGGCACGAACAAAAATATAAGCATTGTACCGCAGACCTGAAGCATACAATCGTCATAAAATGTTTCTTCCATTAAGCCTTGTGGGTAAGTGTATATGCATACGCAAATTTCTTGCAACAAGGACGCCATACTCAAAGCATGTACCAACCAATAATAGTGCTTCTGCAAGAGTGCAGTACGTCCTGCTACGAATAGACACCAAGATCAACGAGCAAGTAAGGAGCAAAAAGTGCTCAATTAAACTCTAAATTTTGTCACAATTAACATCCTAGGCAGCCCAAGGGCAAGATGTGAAGGCGGCTGAAAGGAGATTGGCGGATAAGCTGGCCGAGAAGTGGGAACATCCCTACAGTCAGATAGTACACTACGCATGTAGCCACATTAGCATCGCGGTCGTTTTCTCTAACCCCTCCTCCTCTGGAGGTCATGCAACTACTAGGATCCTCACCCCTTTGTCTTTGGCAACTGCAGAGCCGCTGTCATTACGGTCCTCTTTGGCAGGGGCTAGGGATCAGGACAGAGTCCCTCTCTACCCTCTAGCAATGCGAGCACTCAATGCTGAGGGCTTAGTAGAAGGCAAACAGGGTGACCATGGGTGGGAGACTTTCTAGATGTTAAATTTAAGTGCATTCATTCATTAAAAATAACCTAGACAACAGGATCAGCACCCACTCAAAAATGACCAAGACTTTCATGTCATACCCCAGGACCTCAGAAACCATCACTCCTGTTTTAAGTCCAAAGGCCAGTGGGAGAGGAAAAAAACAAGAATACATTGATCTCATATCACCGGAAGAACAGCCAAATGTCATCAAAGCTTCAACCATTTGCATCAAAGACAACACTGGTGTAGCCAACAAAGAAAGATAAGTCAGGTCCTACATAAACAAGAACCACATCCCAAAGAGGGGGTGCAATGGCTCTTTCCAAGGTCCCCTGAAATCCAACCATATTAGTGAATGGGACGGGGCAAGGAAACGTGGGATTGCCCCGTTGAGATAAGTTTGGATATGGAGATACCAAAGAGCTCTATCCAGTCCCAGACCTTAAGCGGGCAGAAGTACTAACAAGTTATGTGATGCAACAGAGGAGGTGGTGTTACATATGCTAGGGGATGCCAGCCCGGTGAATGCTACAGCTTACTGTCAAAGCATGCACTAGACACCGCAAATGCTGTTGTCAACCCACCCAAGGAGATGTCGCAATTGAGTGCCGAGAGGAAGGACACCAAAACCAACCCAACAGCAGAAGCAAACAAAGAAGTAGGAGCCGCAGAGGAAGCCATGACAAAGCATAGGAGTGTCTGGCCCACAAAGGCCAATAGGACCGAGAAAATCCCCTCCCCCCCCCCCCCCCCCACACAAAGGCGTGGGCCGCAAGGCAGGATTCCACCTAGGCCGGCAGCAGGGCAGGGTGGCTGTTGTTGCCAATGTTGGTTTCAGCCAACGGCTCGGCAGTTCCGTTCCATGGGTGGAAGTTTTGCCGGGGTTGTCCTTTTTATTTTAATTCATGCAGCATTGAACTGTAATGTACTTATCTAGCCCCTTTTTGAATACTGCTGATAAATTTGCTAGATTGTCCACCCTTAAGGAATTTTCACTGCCAATCTGCTCCGTTGAATGCCTGTAGCAATTCTGTTGGTTACAGTTGATCAAAATATGTCTCAGGAATCGTTTGGGTAGAGCAAAAGTGTGGAAAAATACACCGACCGTACACGAACATGATGCCAAGAAATGACCCTTGTCATGTCTCTTCCCTTGATCCCTACGTTTAGTTCACCACCTCATCAATGAAAAGAGGAAAGCGGCCTTTATCTTCCCCTATGATGACGTCAATGGTTGGGAATTCGATAACAGTTTTTCCCTTCAGAGATTCCATTAGTGCAACATTGGGATCCAACTTGAAATATTGAGGGGCTGCAGAGGAACATGGCAAACGCTTCATCAACAAAGTAATAGAATCCCTCGGGGCAGCAGAGAATGGACGCAAACGGGAGCGTGTTGTTGAGTTTCCAGGATGGACGTCCAAGTGCCTCCCAAGCTCCTCCAACAACGTCGAAGATTCGGGTGTCTCGCTCTCCACCTTGAGCATATTCAGCATTGGCGACTTTTCGACCAAAGAGAGCGACTCGCAATCTTTGTTCGAACCAGAAAAATGGTTCGGCGGATGAAAACACAACTCCATTTTCCATGTAATGACCCCTTTCTTTTTGTTGAATCTAGTTGTATTCGCCTTCCGCCGTTCCATACCATTTGGCATTCGCAGCAAGTTAACTCCTTTCACTTCCGCCTGCCGCACGAGAGGATCTACCCGTTTGAATGGGGGTTTGGGTTTTGAGGCTGGCTTGTTTGACAACAAAGAGTCCATAATTCCGCCTGGCAGATGATTTTCACCCACCTCTGAGACATCATCATCGACGGCATGAGCAAGAACTTGAGCAACGCGATTTTCTTTCTTTGCTCGCAACAGTGGATGGTCAGGTTGCTCTGAAGATACCGAATCTAGTTTCAATCTTCCCATATGACTACTACTGTCGACTCTGGCACGTTTTGCAGCATTGTCTGACGTCGACGAACCACCTGCAATTATGCCCTGGTACAGCCGCTTCGAGCCATCCGAAACCTTCAATACATCTTCAAGGAAATGATAGTCAGATGCTAACTGGGAGTCTGTGAATCTATTTACGGAGCAGAACTTGGTACGATCGCGTTTCCCGTCGCAGAGTACTCTTCCGCTGCCGTTGCTTTCAGAGCCTCTTTTGTGAGTGCGACAGCATGCGAGCGAGCAGGTGCATGTATGGCAACGCGGGCATCGGTAAATGGCGACGTTTTTGCGGCAAATTGCGCAGGGAGGAAGAGAGCTTTGCGTCGATTTGATGGTCGTCATTCTGGGCGGTATGACTGAACACCGTCCGTCATGAGTCGCCGACGTCGAGGTCGAGCGCGCGCAAGTGTGATGTGGCCAGTGGCCACCTTGGGAAGTGCTTCGGGGGGCAGGAGACGAGGAACAGGACAAAGCCGCGACGGCTCCGACAGTCAGTCCTCGCTCAGGACACAGAGAGCTGCGCACAGGAGTCGCGGGCGCAGTGCTCGACGCAGGCTCGACGTCGACGGGGTGGGGCGATGTGGGAGGCGCAGGCGACAGGCGAGTTGAGGCGAGGGGGGTCTTGGGCAGGGATAATGAGGTCGAAGTTATTTTTGAATGTTAATGACCACGTGCTGGGAATAAAAGGATTTTTTATTGTTGCCGAACAATAAAATATTTTTTGTTCTTCTCCAATTCAATATAATTGTTAGATGAGTCAAGATAATTATGACGCCATTAAAAATTTATGAGTGATATATTTATTTTAGGTATGTAAATACCTACTTATTATCCTACATGATGAGAAAATGGTCCCCCTCTGGATAACCGTCCTCCCCGCTTTTCGGGTTTCGGCCATCAACAGGTAGGCCTCGACCTGCATGCCTCGACCTTGACCTTGCCTCAACAGCTCAACCAAGAGAAACAATGGCCTATCTCGCAGCCTTTTCGCGCCCCTGTGCGCCATCCGGCGCCCTAGGGACCAACCCGCGCCCCGCCCGTCGGTCGTGGGCGCCTCGCGCGTTCGCGGCTGTCTCCGATGCCGCCACCTCCTCCTCTTCCTTCGTCGACCCGTCATCCCTGCCCGCGTCCGCCGCGGCAGGAATCACCCCAATCAAGGAGTTCGAGCCCGTCCTCAACGTCGAGGCGGCCGCCTCCTTCGCCCTCATCGCCGTGGCGTTCGCCCTCCTCCAGATTCGAATCGGTGCCGTGTCCGGCGCGGCCACGCGGCGCTCGGCGGCCCTCGAGGCGCTGCGGCGGGTCGAGTCCCTCCGGCTCTCGGACGACGCCCCGGATCGACCGACGGAGGGGGAAGTCGCGCGGGCGAAGCGAGAGTACGAGGTGGCGCTGAGGGAGGAGATGAGACTGCGAACGGTCGCGCCGGGGGTGCGGATAGCTGCGCCGAACGATCCCAGGAGGGACGAGGAGGAGCGGGCGGCCGCCCGTAGGTTCTTGGGCTGGGGGAGCGAGGAGTTCGGAGACAATGTGGGCGAAGGGAGTGACCCGACGAGCGAAAACAGCGCGGGCCTATCGGCTGGAACCAGGCTGCTCCTGTTTGGGGTGGCTTCGATGCTGATCGTGCTGCTGTGGGCGCTCACCTTTGACCCCATGGTGGCGGACCAGGTGTTCACGACAATGTGAGGCAATCCTCCCTCGGACAGCCCCTATCACCGTGGTAATGAAACAAAGCGAGATGGAACACCATCCAGAAGCCTCATGTCATGGGCCAGAGTCACTTACAATTCTAAAACTGGGTGAAGGTGGTGAATTGTCAGTTGATTAGTTGGTACCACTAAAAATACCACATTCAGCAGACCTTTTTCAAGCTCAGAGCAATGGTGCCCATTGCTTGCCAGGATCTCATTCATGGACAGATATTGCTGCCCGCCAACTGCTGATAATTTCATTATGTATGGGCAAGACCAAGTATTGCAGTAACATGCTGCTGCTTCATTAGGGTCTCTAATAAAGTAACAAGGCTATTGGCTTTTCTCATTGATCCATAGAATCAGCACCGTAATATTGTCACTTGATCCTCTTTGTAAGGCTTCCTCGACCAAATACTTCGCTACATCTCTCTTCAGCGCGTGCCGATCAATTGAACGTGCGCCATCCATTGTATCATGGATGAAATTCACTGCCTCCTGGCTCGACATGACGTCAAACAAACCATCGGTGGCAACGAGCACAAATGAATCATTCTCCTCATCAATCAAGTGGTGCGCAAGATCGGCTGAGTTAGTTACCCAGGGTCTTTCTGAACGATCGCCAATCGATCGAGATAGTGCAAGATTTCCATTGATTCTGTACACACCCGTATGCTTCACAGGACGGCCGCGAGTGTCCACGTCGCCACACCAGTCCACCGACCCTCCCAATGCTTCTATCCTTTCGCGTTCTGCGGCATCGTTGGGTTTGTGGTCTCTTGTCAGAGCCACAGCCTTTCGACCTCTGCTGAGAACCGCGCGTGAGTCGCCAACATTAGCAGTTGTTATGGATCTGCTTCCGTCGTTGGCATCGTCGTGAATCACAACCGCCAACGCAGTACTCCCTTGGAAACTCCAGTGACTTATGCTGCCAACTTCGTTGTCCACCTTGTTCAGGGCCGTTTCAAGTGCCGAAGCAATGATTGAGGATTGTGAACTGGGTTGCAGGGAGACTTCTTTTAGTGATCTGTCGTCCTCTGCGACATCTATGACCGTCGGCAACGCCGATTGAAAGTTGGCGAAGAGATTTTGCCTCAAATATCGACTGACGGCCGCCCCTCCGTGACCGTCAAAAACAGCAGCGAACCTTCCCTGCTCAACAAAGTGCTCATCTTCCATGTATTGCCTTTCTCCCTGAACGGAGCAAGTTGAGTACAACAGAGGTTCCGAACCTGAAAGTGAAAATAAAACAGAGGATGATGTGTTTGAATTCGTTCCATTCAGGTGCTTTTCGTCGTCAACGCTCAAGAAACCAGTTTCGTGATCAACGGAGCTGGCCCGCGGCTGCGGTCCTCTTCTGACGATGTTCCTTCCATCACGGTAAGCCGACCAAGTGCTGCTTGATGCATGAGAGTAAGCCGTCAATAAAACGACTGACAATGACCCTATGATGAAGCGCGAAAGAGGAGGCGAGGTCATGCTATCAGTTTTCTGCCTGGATTGTGATTGAGGGAGGGGGGGGGGCGTCCGCCAAGCGCTCAAGCAGGTGGGATGAGCAGGCGGAGGGGAATGCAGGGAATCGAAGGATCCACGAGCTAGCAGTGGGCGGGGTTCGGGCGAGAGTCCGGTGCGGAAACCGGAAACGGACGAGAGGGGCCTTTGGATGGCGTGAAGCAGTGGCAGTGAAGGTTGAAGGTGAAAAGTTTGATTTGTGAAGCAAAATAATGAGAGCTCGAGTGAGTGCAGGCGCGATCGATGGATGTGCGAAAAATTTCGTTTAGATTAGACGCATTAGACGGTAATAAAGTTGGGGGTCTAAATTCTTAAGGCTTTTCAAGGTGGGACAGTCTGTATCTGTAAAACGTCTCTACCCTTGTCAGCACATTATGTACGACATACATCATATCTGTACTCGGAACATTTTTAACTCAGTTGTTATTCCCTTGATTTTTATTCAACGCCCCGCCCGCTCGCTGACAACCAAACAACCACAAAGTGATAAATATTAGCGATAATCTACGTGAAAAATAAGTATAAAGAACCAGTAAATATCGCCATGTTTTGGACGACATCACACTTGCGCGCGACCAACGGTCAATCAACGCACCGTCGGTCACAAGCGTGCGATCTCATGCAACCTGGCTGTCAAATCAACCATCCTTCCTCCACAGACACTCAAACCTTGGTATTGCACCATCACATCCGAGGACACAATGGGTGTCATATGCGCCATCAATCTAAGACTGAGAGAAAAGTGGGAGACAGCCAGGCGTCATGGCTCCGGCCGCCGCAAAGGAATGGTGGACCCATGGCGGGCTAACATAATCAACCTGTGTTCGTGATCATACAGGAGCTTCTTGCTGTACAAGGCAAAAACAATATGAGACTGCTGTGACTCACGATGAGTTGCCCTGCCGGATGAAATGGATCCTTCATGCTGAAGGAGGAGAACTGATGTGGTGTAGCATATCAAGTCTAGAGGAGCAGTTTGTTCGGGTGAAATCTCCATTCTTTCTGTGATCATGTCAGGAATTGACCCCCCGAATCCAAATATGAGGAGACCACCAAAATTCATCTCGCAGTTACAATATTGACGACGGGAATGAGAAAGAGGGATGGGGATAGATCCAGATGAATGTTGAACTCACCATTATTCTCCAAAAAATATTCCTATTTCAGACTGGTTTGGGTTCTGGGACAGAACGATTTCTACATAGTAGCTAAAAATCTAAATGATTTGAAAATAGTTGGTTTGCGTCTACGCAATGGTTCACTAGCTTCTGTGTTTTGAAGATCAACGATTGGTCTCATCCATGACAATGCCCCATTTTCCCTGTCAATATCGACGCAAAGACATGAGATCGTTTCTCGTTGTTTTTTTGCGGTAAACAATGCACCGATTAATGGAAGGAAGCTGTTTTCTTTGCTGGAACGGTGATTGACACTTCGTCCATGTAGGAATTCCAGTACACGAACGTGATTTTTTGTACCTTATGGTCGACTCATCACTGCATCGTGACTTTTTTCAAGACCGATCTGGCTTAAAGACCGTTCTCGCCCGCCGCCTGCCTGAAGAACCTCACACTATATTTTGCGTAAACTAAAATATTTTGTGTTATATAAAATAATTAAGACGTGTGGTATAGTTCAACGTTTTTATCATGACCATGGTCGTCCCCCCCTCAGCTCCAGCGGAATGAAGCCATGTCGTCATCAATCATGCTTTCCCGATGCTTTGGAGCGTCGAATCAATGAAGGGTTTCAGTAGGGTGAAGGGTATGTAATTTCATTAGCTGCCGTTGGCATTCACGTAGCGAAAATCAAAATTTGATCAAAACATATCATACATTAAAGTATTTATTCCCACTAACAATATTAGAACTTCTGGCGAAGTGGTTTCGAAAAGATACATGTATATCTAGTATTTTGATAAAAGAGCAATCACCATTGACTCAGTTTTCATTTCCGTTTTTAACTATGAATATGATATCATGCAGCAATATTTTAAATGTGTTTTGAATAAATATCAGAATGGCTAATTCACTCCTGCCCGCGATACTTGTCACATTTTGCATCGACGGAACGAACAAATATCTTCCACTATTTTCTTGGCTCAGTGTATCGGAAAAAAAACATTTTCGCATTTATCTACGACACGCCTAACTGAGACCGGGACTGCACCCACCGTCAATTGACGTTTACGGGACTATCTAGCAACGATCTTCGGAAGGGGATTGACGATCTGGCTTCGCGTATCTTTGGTTACAATATATCACCTCTCAAACTCATACATTACGTCCTGGGTTTTATTTTTGTTTCGGGGGGGTTCGGGTGGAACACAGAACACAATGGCTGACTTATCGTTCCAAGAAAATTCTTACGGACTAGTATCAGAAGTAATTTCCCGGCACTCAGTGGCTTCCTGGCGCCTTCATTGCCATCACGAAGGGCGTTGAACTTATCGGAGCTCGGGGGCGCCATGAATATCAATGGAAGTAAGCAGTTGGAAGCCAGAACAGTGGCAAAAAATCAAGAATGAGCAGAAATATTGGTTGCAAAGTTTAAATATCTTAATGACTCTCCAACAAGAGCACTCTGGGCCTTTATACTTGCATACGAAAACAATTCGCATGGAGATATCTATGATGTCACCAAACTTGATGAGAGCAGAATTAGATTAGGAAGTCCTTTGGACTGTCTCATGTCCCTATAATGGATCGTATAATATGTCATTTACTGGGATGTGCGCCGTCCGATATTCTAGCTAGTAAGCACTGGAAACAGCAAGGGAATTGAAGATAAAAGGCGTGAAACAACAATGAAACTAATGATTGTGTTATCGTAGAAGGTGTAGCCGTTGTGTTTCCTGTCGTTCTTTGTCTCTTTCTCC
>JALLPA010001059.1:0-11983 GCA_036939895.1 Thalassiosira exigua
GCGCTGGTTGACACGTTGATCTGAAAGTTGATATCAGTCGACAGTAGACCATTTTTATATGACCGTAGATTTGTAAGCTATTTGCAACCTTTCATTTTTTAAGTGTTTTAGGTGTTGAACAACAAGATCGGGTGTGTTGCTGGGGACAGATGACACCCCGATTGAGAATACCTGCAAACATGGGACGTAAAGTGTCACCGGGTATGTTTTGCATCCAGATTGCCGGTGGTCCCAATTGGAGTTATCAGATGGGTCTGATCAAGGGTCTGCACCTCAGTGTTCCTTCCGACCATAGTGATGGAGTTTCCATAGTAGTGACATGAGTCCCCTTCTCGCATCATAATTATTTATTGCTGAACCAAACTTTGACCTAATCGAAGGCGGTCTTAATTGGAGTTATCAGGTGGGTTCGACTTAGGGTCTGACCTTCAACTTCCCTTCCAGCCAGAGTGCTGGAGTTTTGGAGTTGTTGATATTGCCGAAAACCCTAAGGCTGTGTTAGTTTTGTTGATAATGTCGAAAACCCTAAGGTCGGCAAGCTCGCAGGGTTTTTGGCAATATCAACAAAACTGAGACACGAGTCCAGAGGGGTGGGACTCGTGAATCAGCCCAAGGGCTGACCTTGTACACTCGCGAGACAGTAGTACGTAGCCAGAGCGCGATGGTTCCCATGTCGGGGAATCGAACCCCAGTCTGTATCCCTATTAGACGCGGTTAGCTTCAACGCAACAGTCGGGAATCGAACCCGTAGACTCGTGTCTCAGTTTTGTTGATATTGCCCAGATTAGCACTCTGGGCAATATCAACAGCCGTATTGGATCTTTAAGTGGAAAATCACCATACAATCACTTGGTACCACCATTTGTATAATGTGCCAATTTCATAATAATGTTTGAAACAAACCAATTACACTTTCAACGTAACCTCACACGATCAATGAGAAACTTCCAAAACAACTCATAGATGAAATCCAACGTCCATCAGACTACTAACGATGCATCACAAAAGTGTATGAGACTCAGAGTATGTTGTAACGTCTGCCAGATAAGAATTATCTACTTCCTTCCGTTGACGAAAAAAAACAAGGGATCCCCGCTAACAAAATAGTTTGCTCCGCACATCAGAAATACGAGAGAATAAAAGCGTGGAACACACCCCCGATGGCAGATTCAGCCTCGTCTTCATCCCCCTTTTCGAAGAACAATAATTGAGCGATTTAGATAGTGAACATCTACTTTAATTTTTATTGCATCATCATTGCTTAGTCGCATTATATTATGAAACTTCCAGCTTCCCTGTTCGGCGATCGAGAGAGCCCCCCCCCCTAGTGTATGCTTCTATCTAGTTATCTAAATTAGTTATGAACAAGTCCACTACTAATATTTTAACCTTAGTACTGAATAAAATATGTGATATCATGTAAAATTATTATTACAAAAAAATCCATTTTTCAATTTCAAATCGATTGATCCAGGATCGAACCCTGATCGAACCCCGATCAAACCCCGATCAAATCCCGAACGAACACCGACCGAACCCCGATCGAACTCCGATTGTTCTCACGGAACGTGTAATGCAACTTTCGAGAAAGGCGAGCTCTTTACGAGAAAATATATTAAGTGAACCGCCAAAATTTAGTGTTCGGAAGTTTCTTATCTCATCAAGCTCACCTAAGTTCCAATTGGATTTTTTGTGTTTTTTTGGGGGGGATTTTTGGGCGGATTTTTGGAACTTAGGGTTTTTAGGTGGATTGTTAGGCAAAATACACACAAAACACAGTATGTTATATGGCATTCGAAGATATACTAATTGTGTGAGTGACCAACGGTGCTAGAGCAAGCTAGAGCAACCTTTTGATAGATAAAAATAAAATACCTCTTCTGCAAAAACAAGTTAGACAAAATGACGTTATCGTGACGTCATTATGTGTCATCACGAGGATGCCATCATAATGATGTCCGGATCGCAGCAGCGCTGCGATTCACGTGAGGACAAGCCCAGCGCAACACAGGTCTGCGGCTCCGCATTTCTCGGGCGACTGGCGCGGCGATTTGGCGCGAGGGGGCCCAGCGCGTGCCGTGTCGCTCTTCACCATTTTTTCGACCAGTGGCTTAAGGGAGTATTGCTTCATGTCTGAAGTCATCATCAAGTGCATGTGCATATTCCGCCGGCAAAATTCGCGGGCAGACGACCAGAGCTGATGGAACGAATTCGTCCAGCCGGTGTGGGTCAGCTGGGAAAATGAGTCGAGCAGAGTTGCAGGCATTGTCGCTGTCATCGCCATAAATAGCGGCGTCCAGTCAGCCGACACTGCAAACACGATGGCGAAGCCACCTTGGCATCGACGCGGATTGGGTCTTGGTGTTAGAAGAGACTGGGTTGTCTCATTCTAGCCATTGCATCTTGCCGAAGGCTAAAATAACAATCGTACTGCTCACTAGTTAGACGTCGTGTAACCGTAGATTGTTAGTAAAAAGTGAGAGCCTTTATGCTCTCGAAAACGCTAACTACCTACTCTCGTAAGTAGGTTTCATGTAACGTCAGCAGCTTCGCTTGGTTGAAGTTGTGACGTCATTTTTCATCCTCGGCCCCTCCCACGGGCCTTACGTACCCGTATTCTGGGCTCTCCCACGGCACTCGTGCTCGGTATGTATCTGCGCTCCCTCGCGCCCTCGGTTGTGCTCCGGACCTTACCCTGTTTTCGGTTCCCCTCCAACACGCGGTAGAATATTCACCAAACTTTCCAAGGGATGAGTTTAATGTCTGTTTTCTGGTTGAGGGATTGGAAGTTAAGTCTTCGAACAATTTCTTTTGCAAAGTGCGGGACCTTCGATGGGGAGAAGATACAGCCCTGAAGGCAGGCGACATTGTCGGAAAATGATGCAAGACATTGAGATGCCGTGTCGTGCCGTCGGAGGAATGGGTTGTTGGGATTTGATGGGTCAAATCGCGCTGGCAACAAGAGGGGGATTGTGGGCGGGGACCACATGTTGGCGTTATAAGCACAGCGCAGACAAATAGCAGTAGTTTGTATCGATGAAACCTGGTTGTCAAGAGGCACTGATGGCAGAGGGGCGATAGGTTGATGTTTGGAGAGATGAGAGGGGACTTGCTGAGGCAATGACGACGGGATAATCGTCGTCCGTGCAGCAGCGAACCTGGGTTATCGTTGGCAGCATCAGCGGGGTGGCTGATGAGGTTGGGGCAGCAGCGCATCCCTTGAAAGTGAAATTGTGACATGGTATGGCAGGGGGTTGGGGGAAGGTGTTTGTGCATCCAGTCAGGGAGGTGCCATTTAGATTGTATTTTTTGGATGTGCGATTGGACATATTTCCCGGATGGATGAGCAAGCACATGTGAGGGTTTGTGTGTGGTCGGTTTTGAATTTAAGTGTGATAAACCCTTTTAGTGTTTTTGAGTGGACGTGTGATTCGTCAAATATCGAATTTGGACGTGAAGTTGGACATATCATTCCAAAACCTATCAAATGGGTTGTTTAGATGAAAAGGTAGACATGGGACGGAAAGAATCGAAGGTAATGGGATAACAGACATGTGACTGGGCGTGCGAGCATTCATCCATTCGACATCCGGATTTTTCATTGCAGTGGCAAGCCTCGGGGTCAGTTGTTCCATAACAACACTCTCCAACGCATAGTAATCAGGTCGTATAGTAACAAGGCGCCTCTTATGCAGTTCGATGGGATCCTTTCGAGCCACCAACGCCGTCTCTAAAGTGTACTTGTATTGCATTGGCGGTATGTCCTGTGATTTGATTCAGAGGTTGAGCCTTTTGCATACTTGGTCTTGCATCCTTCCATTGTCCCCATAGAGTCAATATCTGTAGCCTATTATTGGGAGGTCTGTTTAGGATTTGAGGTTGCACAGTATAGTCTGATGTCAACCACCACTGGCCTCATACTGCTCACATCAGTTGAAATTCTAGCCCCATCTTTTATTGCTTTGGAACTTGGTCAGTGCTCATGCAATCTCTTGCTTCTTTGGTCGTGTTACAATAACAACTTTGTTTGTTCCTCAATAGTCTTCGTACAATCAAGATACCCTGGTTACCGTGGATGTGGCAAGTCATTCAGGCTTGTTATTGATGGTGAATAACCCGGGATGTTTCAAAGGTAATCAATTCTAGTCTTCCAGGGTGCTCATATTTAACACAAGGAGTTTGTCGCACTCTGCAGGTCCTTGGTCCAACTACTTGATCACATTATTCGGACCACTTGTTAGGGCTCTCAACTCCACGTGCTTCATCATGTGCTATTGGAGGGGAAGGTATCCGACAAGTTGAATCTCGGTTACACTGCCTCACAGAGTGTCTTTCATTTTGTGCAGTCTAGTCCTATTTGCCTCCTGTTACTGTCTGATCTATGCTATCTGATTGGTTCAATCAGAACCAACCTTGAGCCAACCGTTTTTCTTGAACTCAATTGGCAGCTTCAGGCATGATATGCTGCTGGGCTTTGGCTGCAATTCGTGATTTACTTGGGTCGCCCTAGATTTGTGCACAAATCGTTCATTCCTATTCGGCTGTTCAACCCACTTGCTTTCACTTGCACCCACTCCCTCAGTATGCAACAGTCTTGGCTGGTATAACCGTCAGGCTTTAGCCAAGCCAGCTCTAGTTCAGTCGCTGCCATATTCTGAGTGTCCAAGTGTGCTCATTGCCATTCTGGCCGCTATACTTGGTGTTTCCTTGTTGAGGTTCGGGCAACCCTCTCCTTACTTGTGTCCCCATCAGCTGATGGCCCTGCACTTCTGTGGCTAGACATGCCATGATGGTCCCGATTACGGCAGTAACACTGTCCAGATTCAATTCAAGTATGCAAGTGTCCTTTCTAATATCCTTGGGGGCCGTTCTGTCCTTGGGTAACTATGCACTGGATGGTCAAAGGATCTTTAGAAGTCCTGGCCACATCTCACTCTGTGAATCTCGTGGGCGGTCTCTCCCACGCAACAGCAGCGGATATACTGTCAATACCCTTACTGGGTTTGCCATGCCCTAGGTCATAATGCAGGGATAATGTGGTCCCTTTCAATACATGAATTCTTGGTGTTGTCCTGGTACCAATGGGCATGACATCCTTGTCAGGGCTCTTTAGTGACGTCAGTCGCAGCCTTGGCACTGCTCATATGCTTGCATTGCTGAGGCTCGTGCCCCTCCAGTCCTCCTACCCAATTCCAGCCTATCACTCAGCAGGTACAACTGCTGACTATTACTCCAGGCCGATAAGCTATCAGACCTATACAATATCAAGCTCAATTATCCTACCATGTTCATTTTTAAGTATCCTGTCATTATTTAGTTTGGTGTCACAGTTGTAGCTGTTGACAAATCACAACGGGGCTCTCTCAGCCTCCATGAGTCTCGCTTTTCTCCCTAATCTTTCTCTTCTTGTGTTCCCTGCCATGCAGTTCTCTAGGTATTGAATCGTCCCTCCTGCGATGGATGTCACTCGGCTGTGGTTACTGCTCCTCTGTGAAGTGACTTTGCTTGTCCTCGTTGCCGATCGTACGGCTTGCTTTGCTCATCACCCTGGCCATCCACCCTGGCTCATTCCACTCATATAAAGCGTTACCATTTCAGGTGCTTGTGCGGCCTTACTTCAACAGTGCGCAGTTCCATGTTGCTACTTTTTCTTTCCATTTCCTTTGCCCCATTGAAGTGGGGATCATCAACAAGGGTATTGCCACATTGACCGTGCGCATTGGCACATAGTGTGTCATTCGTAGACTTCGGGGCTGGGCGGTATCATGATTGCTCACACCAGTGTTGTAGCTTTCTCTGCCTCTATACTTTACCCTGTTAGCGTTGCGATATCCCTTCTTTGGTGACTTTTCACCTGAATGGCTACCAAGTGCCCTAATTTTTTGATAGATAGCTCCCCCGTGTCGAGGCTATTTCCGGAGCACTCAGCCATGTCACTTCACTCAGGTGAATGTCTCTTGTTTCAAAGTTTTTTCTATGTCGGTGCTTCTCTTGTCGGGTCTTATTGCCTGTTTAAAAGCACAATGACACGCTCGAGTGTGTTTACGCTTGTTGCTCTCGGGTGTTTGGTCAGTTGTCCTGTCGTACAATCAACTAAGTTCAAGTATTCATGTTAATCATGCTGTCACCGCCTCTGCTTTGTGTTATGGCCACATTCATTATCCTTGCTGGTCGTTCGCTTCAATTGGTGCCGCTTCATGCAGCTGATCGTGTCCATTCTCTCTTTGGTAATTCACCTTTGGTCAGTTGCTGCTGTTTTAGACAGCGACAACTTTGTATGCCCCCATTTTGAGGGCCCAGCTGAACTCATTCTCATTTCCGCGACCCCCCTTCCAGGGTTAGCGCTTAACTCAATTCATTCCTCCTACCATGTCCCCCTTTGCATTCCAGGGTTACAACTTCAGTTGTCCTTTTGATGGAGCCGGTTAGGGTTACATTTATTATTAACCTTGATCCCTATGACAGGGGTCGATTTGACCTTTCCATTCTGCTTGAGCCTCTTCTACCAGGGGCACTAACTCAGGAGCTCCCAATTATGGGCTCTACTCTGTCTCGCCGGTCGTTTGACCTTGATAGCCACTGCTCCTGGCAACGACTCGGCTGTTGCCTTTCATCTTCTTTGATTGCCACCATTCTAGACAGCGACTCAACTGTTGCCATTTGTGTCCAAGTCTTGACCTCAGTCGTCACTGCTCAATGCAGTGATTCACCTATTGTCTCTTAATAGTCGTCCAGCTTCAATCGCCGCAGACCTGCCAGCGGCTTCTCCTCTGTCACTCCCCCCAAGTCCAGCTGATCAGGCTCAGACACCCCGCTGATTCATGTAGGGGCACCGGCTACTGTCTTTTTAGGGCCGTTGTACGGTCTTAAAATCGTTGTCGAAATCGTTGTCCTTGATCGTTGTCTTCCGCGATACAGATCATCGCAGAAAAATGACAACGATTGGACAGCAAATTAATGGGAGCCCGATCTCACTCCTATTAATCCGTTGTCTAATCGTTGTCTTTTTTGGAATTTTGCCGGGAAACCAAAATACGTAAGGTAGCAGTCAATGTTGATGACGTCGATTTTTTTCTTCCCCCACCCGCCACGTACGTACTTGCGAGACTCTGCGAATACTCTATAAGAAACACATTTCGATAGGAAAGTTTAGGTAAGTGACGCCGTCGGTGTTTGGGAGTCATCAAGTATTGAGAAAAGGACAACGATCAAAGGACAACGGTTTGGACAACGATTTTTAGACCGTACAACAGCCCTTAGTAGTTTTGGCCATCGCCCATTCCGTCTGGGTTGCCACTGGTTTTTGCGGCATCCCCAAACGTTGTGCTCTTTCATGCAGCGTCATCCTTGCTCACCACTGTTCTACGCAGCAGCCTAGATCGTCATCTTTCCGTCTGTTAATTGCCTCAGTCACCACTGCTCCAGTCAGCAGCCAAACATATGTCCCTCGTCCTATTTTGGTCGCCACTGCCTTGGACAGCATCCCGATTAATTGCCCTCTTATCGTCTATTGCGGTTGCCACTGCTCTAGGCAGCGGCCTGACTTATCATCCCTCTTGTCTTTTCTGTGGTTGCCGCTGCTCTGGGCAGTGGCCCAGCTTATCGTTCTTTCAGTCCTGTTGTGGTTGTGACTGCTCTAGGCAGCGGTCTGGCTTATTGTCTGCGGTTCTTGCTGCTGCTCTAAGCACCGGCCCCACTTATCGTCCTCCCTCTTGACCATCCGGCCTCAGTTGCTGCTGCTCCTTGCAGCAGCTTTGTCCCCATCTGGGCAGTTGCCACTGCTCCTTGCAGCTTGCAGCGGCCTGACTTATTGTCTTTGCCGTCCTTGTCGCTGCTCCTAGCAGCGGCTACTTTGTTCATTTTCGTGTCCTCACCGCTGCTCCTAGCAGTGGCTACTTTGTCTCGTTTGAGCTGGCCATTGTCCATCGGCCTTTTTAATTCCTCCTTTTTACATGCTCTGATTACAATCTCTGTGCCCCAGCTCATAGGCCAGGGTACTCGCCATTTGGATGGATCATTCCGCTGGGCTTCCATCGGATAGGCCCATCTGCTGGCCTCTTTGGGTTGCAGCATTCTAGTCGATTTTTTCTATGTCATTTTCCTTTTTCTTTCATCGCCGCTGATCCTTGCAGTTGAGCGGCCATTTGTCCCGTTTCATTAGTTGCCACTGCTCCTTGTAGCAGCATGTCCATTCACATTGTCGACAGTCGTTTTGTATTGCATGTTGCTGCTCCTTGCAGCAGCTTCATTTCCTTCTGATACATAAGCTTCCTACTCTTGGCATTGGATGTCCTGGAAGTCTGCGTAGGTATGGTCTGGTGAGGTGATCGCGGCAAATGAACGCACGTACCAGGTCTTCATGGCCTGTCTCTTGGGCCTCGACTTGGGACAGCTCCCTGTTCATGGCTGGGGTTTCGGCATTGAGCCACTCCTGAACTTCATGGTCTCTTTGTGGTCATCTCGTAAAGCAGCATCAGCTGCAGCGGTCTTCTGGATCTTGCGGTCCCCTGGCTTCACTCATTTCAAGCAAACGATCCTCGGATTTGGAGGGGTTGGCATTTGCGGGTAAGGTGAATGAAATCATCTGCCATGACAACCACCTATCTAACACATTGTGGTAACCATGCAATCTCTGGTCACGCACGCATTATTCCCCAGCTCCTTCGATTTGGCACATCCTTAACTCAGCAGGGCAGTCATTCAACTGGCGCTCCATCTGCCGGCGCTTCTTTTGCTGGTTTGCGCTCACCTGTTTCCGTTCGCTCTCAACTAACCGGCTTCATCCGCCGGCTGGATCCACTGGCTTCATGCATCAAGCCTACCAACCCCAGCTTCACCAGCCAGCCCCATCCACCTGACTGTAGCACAACATGCTGCTCGCTTTGCCAGCGTCCCATCAGTCGGCATCATTCACCGACTCCATTGCATTCATTATGCTTGCTTGATTCAGTGCTGCCATTTCCTGCGTCCTCAATTCGCTGCCACCCACCCTTGGGTCTCTGACTCCTTGTCCTTCGTTCCCGTCACTCAGAAAAGAGTCATGGAATCTGATGAACCAATCAAATCCTAGCAGGGAGGACATCAGAGCCTACGAGAAGGGTTAAATACCATGGTTGTATTATCAAATTAAGAATATCAGACACGGCGATAGCCTGGCTCCCCCCCAATATTAATCACTTTCTTCGGGATCTGAACAGATCTGGACGTATCCTTTTGGAATCAGTATATTTTGTACAATGTTTTGGTGAATACGTTGGAAACTATATATAAGGTACTTACTTATCATTTTTACTTGTTCCGAACTGTGCATGCGCTAATCGCTCCCGCGGATCCCGATGAAAGTGCATCAAGATCCGTACATAGTATCTGTGATCAAATCTCGTGGCATTAGTATTTTAGTACTTTTTATACGTCGGAATCAATATATTTTAGTACTTAGGAGTACTATGTAATAGCGGGAACGAAAGAAGAGGAATTATGTACTTATGGGCATAGGTAACGAGAACTCACCGACGAGTCATTTCAATGTAGGAATTAATATCAATCCAACTTCGTCCGCTTTTTTTGGCAAGGAGTATGTACACTACGTAGGTACCATACGGTACTCGCTACTCCTACATACAGTTTCCAAATCAACTGTTTTTGAAACGCTTTCCGTGTTCTCCTTCATTTCTCCTCCTTCTCATCCCAATTCACCTCCTCTGAGCTCCTACCGCAAAGAATATCAACATCAGCATGCTCACTCGTCAGGCAGAAAGGGTCGGATTTCTTGAATTGACGGTGGTCGGATGGATGCATTCATCGTCGCCGTTGAGTGTGTGCCCCTTGTCAAGCTTGCAATGGATAAGTTGAGGAGTAATCCCACCCGACAAACGAAGGGATCGAAGGCCAACACCTTGATTTTCTCCTGGGTGTCTCAATTTTCCCTGCCCCGACGGATGCACTCCCGACCACACTGTTGCTGGGCTGGCCCAACGCGGTTCATACCACGGACTTCATTACCCTGACTCTGGCCTGCAAATTGCTTTGATTGATTGACCTCCCAAAGTTTGGCAACACGGGCGTCAGCGTTTGTGTGGAGGGCCTCAAAGCCGCCAGTGCTGGATCTCAATGACCCATCCTGGCTCCCGATCCTCAAAGCACACGAAGACGGCAACAGACCCTGTCCTCTTCCCAACAGTCCCTCTCTCGTGCCGTTTCTCCTCCTTATCCCATCAGATCGTAGTCGATGAGGCGATCCCCCTCCGCCCTTTTTTTGTCCGGGGGAGAGATGCGTCTGGATCACCACTCACCGTGGGTGCACTCACTCCGCCTCCCCTTTCCCAGTGCAGTCTGGCCCGCCATCTCCATCGTTGTCCTCGTTGTCCTCACGGGTTGGGATGCAGTAAGAGGGGAGGACTCGAGAGGTTTTTTGTTAGATGGAATTTTTGATGTCACTTTCCCTACGCTGTAGGAATCAGTACAAAATATCTTCTCTCGTCGCATTACGCGCTGGTTTGAGGATATTTTTTCGCTCCACACGGGTTTCGACTGTACCTATCCTAGTGAGAGAGAGAGAAAAAGAGAGTAGATAGCAAGGTATGGACCGTACCCATCCACCAACCAACCATGGCGCCCCCAGGCTCCCATTGCTTCGGTGTCGGTGGCCGTCATGGCGGCGGTGAAGGCGCCATGAAGCCGCCGAGCAAGGAATCTCTTCGAAGGTAAGTCCGTAATAAGTTCCCCAGAGTGATTTGCATGGCGTTATGTTCCACACGAATTCCCCCTAAAGCAAAGGTTAGTACATACAAATATATCAAAATCCGCTGCGAATAAGTGGATGTGGAAGCCGCCGACCTTAACTCTGTGTGGGGGAGGACATCATCGGACATCAAAATTTTGATGTCCGGGCGGCTGGCAGTTGGCGGTTTATCGTGTACGACACACACAAAAACCGCGTCGACTGTCGTCGGCAACGCCCTCTGTCGTCCCGTCGACGCCGCGCCGCCACCGCAACAGTACACTGCGCGCAGAATGGAACGTTTGCCTTGCAAGAAGTTGGCGACTTCATTGCAGCTTCCGGCGGCAAACGAAACGCTTGTACAGTGCCGATATTTGGCATCAAAGGCAGAGACAGCCCATTTAGGCGGTGGATGGCTCAAAAAGCTAGGTAAAACAGGCGACTAACGTACATAGGACATGCTCTTTTGTTAGATACAGGTGAACGCCATTAACTCGGCAGATCTTCTTATGGACATAGGTATTGAACCTCTAGGAACGTTTATTGTCCAATGGGGGGCTTAACAGTGGCGGCGGAACATAGGTCATCGTAAAATGATGGGAAAAAAGCATGTGATTTTGTGGTTTTTGGCATCGCGTGTCCGCCATCCCGAACAAAGAGTTAACGGACGAATCTGCCAACGCCAAGCTACGAATACAATCTAAACTAAGTCTATTAATACTTGGTAGCTCAGCAGCATCGTCTGATAACTTTAAAGTTACATTATCTAACTACTTACACAGCGTCGGTCGGACGGCATTGAAACCAGCTGCTTTTTGGTACGGCCATTTTCTCGTCCGTAAACGTGCGCCACGCGAATCGCTCTTTGCGAACTTGAAGCCGAGGATAAGGGCTCTCTCGAGAGACCTTAATCGATGGAATCCACCGCCATCCGGCAGTGAAAGAGGATGCCGCCACCGCGCCCGTTGGTTTTGTTGTGGTTGTGGTCCATCATGGTCGTTGCGCATTGTCTCTCGTCGTCTCGCGTTGCGTCTTTTGCGGCAGGTGGTGGGTGGCGGGCGGTTTAGAGCTTACCATAGAATATGTACCTATTTACCGAGAGACAAAAAAACATCCCTTCATCCAAAGAACAATCTGGCATGGTACCATCCTTCTGGGTCTTGAGTGCACACCCTTCCCGATGGAATAATGCACATCTGAAAAAGAGATACATAATCTCCACAACCAGGAGCGGATGTGACAGTTTTGACTTTTATGTTTCGC
>JALLPA010001060.1:0-12052 GCA_036939895.1 Thalassiosira exigua
CTCTCTCTCTCTCTCTCTCTCTCTCTCTCTCTCTCTCTCTCTCTCTCTCTCTGGCCTCCCCCTACGTACGGTTAAAACTTGGACGGAGCAAAAAATAATCCTAAAACGACGCACGAAATCCGTGGCGAGTAGATAATTGTATCAACTCCTACGTGTAGACAGGGTGTCCTTGAAATTTCAGCTAGAAAAATGGCTCAAAATGACAGAGGAGAAACATCATACATATTTTTGGACATTTCTGTTCAATAAGGGTGGCTGTCGCAGCGGCTGTGAAGGTGCCATGACGCAGTTGAGCAGGGAAATACTTCACCGAGGTGTCCATAACAATCCCCCAGGAGCAATTTGCATGGCATCATGTTCCACCTCAATCCCTCCTAAAACAAGATGGAGTTCGGCAAATCGTAACTAGATTTCCACCCGTCCAGGACCATGGCAGCCGTTGGTCTTAACGAGTAATTCAGCCTACACCGACAACAAATAGCGTCTAGACTAAATTTATTAATACCTTGTAGCTAGGCAATACCATCCAATAACTATATCTTTTAGTTTTATCTAACTACTTACACGACGTCGGTCCAACGGCGTTGAAATGAGCTTCTTTGAGGCACGGCCATTTCGTCGGCCGGTAAAGTGATTGGCGCCTATGTTCTAGGACGAACTAGAAGCCAAGAACAAAGGCTCCCAGGAGAGCCCTTGTTTGATGTCATCCGCTGCCATCCGACGGCAAAGATGGAAGCCGTCGTTGCATCCACCGGTGATTTTTTGGGTTGTTGTGTGTCATGGTCGGCTCGCATCTCTCGCGTCGCACGTCGCATCTTGTGTGTCACATGGTGGGCGGGCGGTGGCTGGTGGTTCAAAAAAACATTAATTCATATGAAGAGAGTCGACCATCAACGCCTTTACTTTCCTCATGAATAGCACGGTCGCATATGGGGTAATGTTCACATCCGATGAATGGTGCAACATCTACTCTTCATGAGCAGTTCGCACCTCTTCTTACTTTTGCAATCGGAGGAGTTCTTGGGGGGCAAAGCATGAGGTGAAAAGGACCATACATATTGCTAATTATTTTACCATGATTTTTGTGGTTTGTGGTCGAAATGTACTGGCTACGTAGATCGAGCATCAGCTAGAAAAAAGCATGCAAGATATATTACTGCAGAATAGTATGGTACAATACATGACTGTCCCTGGTCCCGGTAACAAAGAAAGAAGAAGTTCAATGCTATGCTACATAACTAAAAGAAGAAGAAGAATGACGCATTTACTTTAATATAGAACATAGTTATTGATTCAGAAGTCATCCCAACATCCATCTCTTCTCTCCCAACATTCCATTCGGGGGACTTGATGTCAAATACAGACGGCAATGATGTGTCTCTCTGTTCAATTACATACCATAATTTTAACGGTGGCTCGTGTTTTTCATACTATTTTGGCCTCACAAACAACAATTATCATGCCACTCACCTCAGCATTGATATACAAGTCAAAAACCAGCTGTGCGCATCTTTTTGGGCCCGACGAATTAGCGATCCACTTGGGTCTGTTCAATGAACAGTCTGTTCATGAAATCCAAGATTACAAAGTAGAAAGAATGAACTGTCTTACATGTATCTTGCCCCTCCCCAAAGGTCGAATCTTTGTTACAGAACGACGCAACAAAGTTGGCCATTTTTCATTTTTATTTGCCGAAAAAATGCTGCACCAGTTGTCGACTTTCGCAGTCAAAGCGATAGTAATCCCCGTGTTAAATGGTTTTACACATTTTTTATTGTGCAGATTCTATCACATTCGGTGACGATGATTCTCTCGTTCTTTGGCATAGAAAGCTGCGGCAAGCAACGTGAAGACGGAACAAGACGATGGCAGTGGCCTCAGTACTCCATTCCTTCAACTGCATGTCGACGGTCGCAACCATGACGTCCATCTCCCTGGAAAAACAATGACAAAGGACGCAACGAAGACTACCCACTTCCTGACCTTTCGATTGGGTTGTGTCCATTGCCCGTACTCGCTGTTGCCTTTCATCTTCTCGTCCGCCTCGTCTCCACACTTGCGTCGTTGACGGCCACGACTACGTTTATCGTCTTTGAGGCAAGGCGGTGATGTGCAGCCTCAGCACGATCCTTCGCTTCATCATATCCCGCTATCGTCCGTCGTGATCCACCTCGTCTTTCTCTTTGGCGCCCCTGACTCCTCGGAGGAGAGGGGGGCAAGTGGAGGAGCTCACGGAGGGAATAGGAGGGCAAGAGTGGGCCGAGTTGTTGAAGACAGGCCCTCCCCACGCCTTGGAGGGGAAAGACTCCGTTGAGTCCACTGTGGGCGGGGCATTATACTCCATGGACAAGGTTTTGTCTTTCGGTGCAAGTTCCTGGGACGCAAATAACACCAGGTCCTTCTCGCAAAGGAAGTTTTCATCACCTAGAACAAGAAGGCTCCTCCTCGTCTTCAGCCTCCGTTGATCCACGATCAAAGATCCGTCGCCAGAGGTCACCACAACTGTTGGTTGGTATGGTAACGCAGAGTGTCTTTCTACCAATGGCGTACAGGGAGGGAGTGACCATGTTTTGCGGCCGAAACAAGTTCAGCCTCAGCCTTAGAACATGCTTTACCCGTGTGCATTGATGCACGAACGAGGAGGACGGGGGCGCAACGAGGATGCCCAGGGGGCAAGGGGTGTGCTGGTCTCTTGCAAAATGAAATAGCCGAGGAGAGCTGCAAACACACTCCCTTGTGATTCAAGGCGTGAGCGAGGAGGACATGGACGGTAAAGGCCAGCAATGGATGAATCGTAAGCGGGTTGATACCACCGAAGACGAAAGCGAGACATTGCAGAAACATCTAATCAGGAATAGTGAGTGGCCCGGACGCATCATATTTTCTTTAAGATTAGGAATGCTGTCTTGTCTTCCTTCCATCTTTCGTTTCCTTCAGTGCATCCCTCAACACGGAGGACACTTGCTTGGTTGATTCGTGCGGCGAATAACCACCCGCTTTCACTCTCTATTTGAATTTCAAATCGTCGAATCAGGTTTTCCCCCGTTTTTGTGCTCGCTCGAAGCTCAAAAATGTGTAGACGAAAATGTATAAATTGAAAAGTGTCTGTTTGAGTGTTGCCATTTCGAACACGACTAGAACCTCACTGTACTCGGTTGTATGATAGTATAAACTTAGGAATCTCTTGAGCGACTGTGACGCTACAATACCCTAACTTAGTTTCATGTTCATGAGAATCGGCCAATTAAGACCGGAGTACCGTAACGACCAAAAGGTGTCGACAAATGGTTCGAATTACGTAAGGTGTCAGAAAATAGTCTTTCACTTGTAGCAATGGTTCTGGGTATACTATCAGGGGCCAGAGCTGTGGAAAAAGTGGAAGTCTAATGTGTGTGTATGCGAGATGAGAGGGTGTACTAATTTGACAAGACTCGTCATGTTCGTGTTTTTCTCTTGGCACATCCATCGCACAAAGCTATCCATTGTTCCATCCATGATTTCTTGTCCAGGCCTCTGCCCATGCATAAGATACTTTGTTCACATGGTCAAATGAAAGTTGATGCAATCTCAGGTTCTGATCTATTTGATATGTTATTGGCGACATAGATCATTATCCGGCTGCAGCCCCAAAACCCAAACTTCAGGGAACTCATCTCATATCGGCATCCACGTGACCGCCGATGCCAGTCGCGGAGACTTATCGTCGTGGAACATCCGTTCGTCTTTCTATTCTTATTCCCACATCTCTGCACCGGGCAACCACTGACTGTCATCAGTGTTCTTGCCCCGAAGGCACTGACTCCGTCGCTGCATCTACCTACCTACCTATCACATTCGCTGGTGACTAGCTGGAGCATAATGACATGGTAGCACGAAGCTCGAGCATCATCGACCATTCAACGCTCACCAGAAAAAAGGGAACATAACCAGGGTAAAACAAAACCGTAGATAAGACGGTCGATATCTCTGTTTTTAGCGAATGATGATGCTAATATTCCTTTTCGGAGACCGACTGTTCGCAAGTCGTAGGTATCAAATGTTATACCCTTTCTCTTTCCCTTATTTTCCGCCCCTGTCCTACCCCAATCCCCAACGCCATATCACAAAAATGAGATGAGAACTCGCTCAATAATTAACTTAAGCGATACTTTTCCTAATTATAAGCTTATATTTCAGGATAGTATTCGATAAAACTTTCTAAACAGCGATAATCAGTACTTTGTCGTAGGTACCGATATGATGGTAGGTAGGTATTCTACCTATGTACCTAGGATGCAGTGCCACTGCAGCAACTTTGCCATAGTGTGTTGCCTTTTGGGTGTCAAAGTTGCTACAATGTCGGAGTTTTGTATGTAGTGTACCGTGATTTATATTGAGTCCTTAGTGGAAATAGTTCCCGCCAAACTTAAGATATTGTTAAGTAAAGACTTAAGTTGATGAAATGTCAGAGACATTGTAGGTCAAAGTTGCTGAAGTGCGATTGCGGCCCAAGCAAACCACGGGGGGAGGCGTGTATCTGCGTGTATTGAATCCTACACAACATCCGATGGAAGCAATGCGCGACGTTGCGAGCAAAGAAACGAAGGAGTGGCCCATCCCATGCGGCACGTCAATCGCCAAGGTCGAGGAAAGAGCCGGCATCGCATCGTTCCAAAGAAACAGTGAGTCGGCAAACCCCCAACCCCCGGGGGTGTCTCGTCCGAAGCGAAAGCCCGAATGAAGCCGATCTACGACGGCAGCTCGATATAGATAGCCCGCGCCGCCGAGCCCGAGAGAGAGGGCGCGATTCCAGAGGCGCGATGGTCTCCCCGAGCGGGTTCGTCGTCCTCCTCCTCGCCGTCGTCCTCGGTCGCGCGGCCGGACGCGCGGACGTCGTCTTCTTCGGAGGCGGTGGCGGCGGCGGCGGCGGCAACGGAGGAGGCGACGGCAACGGAAGCGGCAACGCCGGAGGCAGCAGCGAGAACGGAGGAGGAGACGACGGAGGCAGCGAAGAGAGCGGTGGCAGCGGAGGCGGAGGAGACGTCCCCGCCACCGCCCGCCGCGTCGGGAAGTTCGGCTCCGCGTCGTACGCCGTCGAGCTCGACTCCGACTCCGACCGAGCTCCTCCTCCGGTGTCGTACGTCAAGTGCGACTGGCCCATGAACGTCCAATTGTTCGGGGACAGCACCGAATCCTCGGGGGAAGTGTTTCAGTTTTCGTCCAACGGAGCGTGCAAGGAGGGCGCCGCCTCCGAGGGGGGAGCCTACGTGGGCGAGACGGCCGACGGGAATACCCACGTCACTTTGGTGCCCATCGCTCCGTCCGAGGTGGGAGACAGCGTGCCCGAAAGTGCCGATCTGTTCGCGGCGTCGGTGACGGACGACGAGACGGGCGCGGTGTGGACGATATTGCCCGACGAATACGGGACGCTCACGGTCGTCGAGCGGAACCAAAAGGACTATCCCCCCGAGCTCGATCCGCCGAACGAGGACGATCCGCCCTCCGACGAAGACGACTTCGGCTTCGAGGTGGAGCCCTTCGACGACGTTCCCGTGGATCCCCTCCCGGGCTTCCTCCGCGGACTCCAGGCGCAGCGGGACGAGGCCGACTCCCGCGACTCGTCGGACGTCGGCGTCGCCGCCGAGCCCGCCCTCCCGGAGCCCGACGCGTGGATCGACGCCCTGGTCCTCTGGACGCCCACCGCCGCCCGGGAAGCCGCCGCCAGCGGCCAATCCATCCAATCCGTCGTCCGATTGGCCGTCGAAGAGACCAACGCCGCGTACAAGCTGTCGGGGGTCAAAGTCGAGCTGAGGTTGGCGCACATGCGCCAGACCACCTACGACGGAGGCACTTCCTCCGGCTCGTTGAGCGATCTGAAGAACAACGTGGTCCCCAACGTGTACGGCCTCCGAGAGCAATACAAGGCGGACGTGGTGGCGCTGATCACCTCCCAAGGAGGGTATTGCGGCGTGGCGTACATGGGTCCGAGCAAGGAGAACATGTTCAGCGTGGCGGCGTGGAACTGCGCGACGGGATATTACAGCTTCGGGCACGAGATCGGGCACAACATGGTGAGCACGGTTGTGACCTCGATGCGGATCCATCTTTTGAGATGTGTGCGCGCGTGTCGCACGCTGTCGTGTTGCGGCAGGGGACGGCGGCTCGACCTCGACCGACCTCCGAGGCGTGCGGCGGTCCGGGCCGTTGACATTGTGTACGCTGTTGTCTTGATCGTATGCATTTGGATAGGGCTTTTTGAACCCCTTGGGCTCGTTAGCGTCCGTGACCGAGCGCTGACACTTCCTCTGAGACGTGTGGCAGTCCCGGCTGTTTCCTAACCGAGCCTCGTTTGTCGCCAATTGGCTCGATCCCGGCCCCTCAGTTTGCTTCCGCGGAACTGTGTACATGAGCGGTTTGCCAAGGCCCAATGATTGCGTTGTCTCGATCGTACCATATGTATTTGGCTAATGGGCTCTTCGGCTTCAGCGACCGAGTGCGGACATGTTCATGTGTCGTGGCGATGTTCAGTATTATTTGACCTCCATTGATTTCAAGCTCACTCTCGGGGAATCGGAACAATAATCTCCACCACGCAAACAGGGATGCAATCACGACCGCGGCACCAAAAACGATTGCTCCAGCACCAGCTCGCAATTCGGCTACCGCGACCCCCAGGCCAGGTTCCGCTCCATCCTCGCGTACAACTGCAAGTCCGGTCAGTGCGATAACAACGCGGGCGGAGGGTGCACCCGTGTTCAGCGCTTCTCCAACCCTAATTGGTCTTACGGGGGGCGGGCCATCGGGAGCGATCGCGACGACAACCGCAAGAGGATCAACAGCGTGAGGAAGACGGTGGCGGGATACTACGACGGTCCGCCGCCCCGCAGCCCGCCCAGCCCGCCCACTCCACAGCCCACCCCGGCTTTCGCTCCCGTCGTAATTTACCAAGCCGAAGATGCAAATACCGACGGCATTGGATCCAAACCCGCCAGCGGCAATGGAGCCTCCGGAGACAAGTTCATCGACATGGCGGGAAAAGACAGCTACGTGGAGTTCGGAAATGTCAACGGCGGTCCGTCCGGAAGTCCATGCAAGCTCATCTTCCGTTACGCCATCAAAAGTTCCGGGGATCGCCCCTCTATGATCAGCCTGAACGGAGCCGACTTGGTCACGCTGAACTTGAAGTCAACGGGCGCATGGAATCGCTGGGGCGAAAACGAAATCCAAGCGACGTGCGCCGCCGGCCGCAACGTAGTCAGACTCACGGCGTCAACTAATGCAGGTGGACCGAACGTGGATTACTTGGAAGTAGAAATGCTGGTGAGTCGTGTGTTCCTCCTTCGACCTTATCTTCACAACATGCATCGTTTGATTCGTCGATTTATATTGCAAATTTAATGCCGCACAGGGCACGCCAAGTCCGATCGTGCCACCCACGCCAGCACACACTCCAAAACCGACCACACCATTTCCCACCAAATCCCCATCTATTTCTGTGAGCATTCAAATCGTTGCGTTTGCATGGGCAATGAATGATGATACGACTTTGAACTTACGCATTGGTTTAAATGTTTTCATGCGACTCTCAACACAGCCCACGAAAAGTCCGACCGCGCCACCCACGCCGGAGCCAACTGCGAGTCCAACCACAGCCTCTCCCACCACAAGTCCGACCCCTTCTGTGAGATTACAAATTTGTTGCTTAAGTTTCGACCAAATGATTTGGAATTGTGTGTGCTCACATTGTAAATTGTACTCAGCCCACTATGAGCCCTACTGTCCGACCCACCCAGGGACCTACCTTGGCCCCTGTCTCGGTCACAAATTACTATACCAGCGATGCAATCTTTGATGCATCATCCCAAATTAATAGCAATCACGCCGGAGTTATTTCTCCTAACGGCGAATTCATCAATATGGGAGGCATAAACAGTTGGGTGGAGTGGGACGATGTCGATGGAGGAGCAGGCGGCGATTGCAAACTCTTGATCCTTTATGCTCAGGGATCCTCTAGTGCCGGTCGCCCCTCTGAGATCACTGTGAATGGAGTTGATGTCGGATCAATGCAGTTTCAGTTGACGGGTGGATGGAATATGTGGAAGAACAATACCATTGACACAACGTGTTCCCCCGGAACCAACAACGCAGTTAGAATGAGGGCAGAAACAAGCACCGGCGGCCCAAATGTTGATGCATTGGAAGTAACGCTTTCTGATTCAGGCCCAACCAAGTCCCCTACAGCGTTGGTGAGTCTTGTCCCCTACGTTCAAACTTTGTCAACATCTATAATCTTCGACCCTCATCTCTTTCGTTGTCTCTCTCTTTCTCTAATCCAAAAATCTTTTTTATTTCAACATACTTGATTTGCATACTTTGCTCATTTTTCGATTATGCTTTGCTTCACAACTACTTTCTTTCTTGATTTAATTTCGTGAACAAGCCTACTAAAAGCCCGACTTTGGCGCCCACGCTAGGACCCACTGCAAATCCAACTACAGGATCACCCACTTCGCCTCCAACTAAATCTGTGAGAACAAGTTGCTCTTGGTGTTGTCTTTTCTATCGCATTTGTGTACTTGTGTTTCTTTTTTCAATCGTTTTGTTATTGTTTTGACCAAAGTTTTGCTCGCATACTATTTGACACTGCTACTGGGTGCATCGTAATGGCAGCCCACGTCGAGTCCAACAGTGCCGCCTACCTCAGAGCCTTCGAAAAGCCCATCTCTTCCTCCCACCATCTCGCCTACGAAGTCTCCAAGCGTTTCGGTAAGATTTCGTCAACATTTTTATTGTTCTGCTTGGATCCAGATTTCTTTACATCCATGAAATAATCATATTGTCCACGCAGCCCACCATGCGTCCCACAGTCCCACCCACCCCAGAGCCTACAAATTATCCATCCTCGTCACCAACTGGCGTCCCTACAAAGTCCCCAAGTATCCCGGTAAGAATTATTCAGCCATTTTTGTGTTGTTTAGTGGAACCAGGCAAGATACACAACATGATAACATTTTCTTGCAGCCCTCCGCAAGTCCAACAGCCCCTCCCACTCTAGAGCCGACAAAATACCCCACCCATTCACCAACTGTCTCCCCTTCAAAGTCTCCAAGTTTTACGGTGAGCATTATGCGGCCTTCTTTGCTCTGTTTCGTTGGAAGTTCTATCCACAATATAATTTATAACATTTGTCACCGCAGCCCACTTTAAGCCCAACAGCCCCGCCCACTCCAGGGCCTACAGAAAACCCTTCTCGTCCACCAACTGACAGCCCAACGAAAACCCCAAGTATTCCGGTAAGCACTCTTTAGCTTTTTTCGTTTGGAGTTTTTGCCAGAAGACTAATCAGGTTGCATGCACTATCTTCAGCCCACTTTGAGCCCTAAGGCACCGCCCACCCCGCAACCAACTCCAGCTCCAGTCTCGGTCACAACTTATTATACCAGAGATGCAATCTTTGATGCATCCTCCCAAATTGATAGTAATCATGACGGAGCTATTTCTCCCAACGGCGAATTCATCAATATGGGAGGCATAAACAGTTGGCTGGAGTGGCCAAATGTCGACGGAGGGCGAGGCGGTGATTGCAAACTCCTAATTCGATATGCTCAGGGATCCTCGAGTGCCCGTCCCTCTGAGATAACAGTGAATGGAGTTGATGTCGGGTCATTGCAGTTTCAGTTGACGGGTAGATGGAATCTATGGGATAGTAATACTATCGACGCAACGTGTTCCCCTGGAACCAACAATGCAATCAGAATGAGAGCAGAAACCAGTGCAGGTGGCCCAAACGTTGATGCATTGGAAGTAACGCTATCTGAGTTTGGCCCAGGGGACTTGGCAGCTTTGGTACGATAAGTCTTGTCCACATCCATTCAAACTTTCCCAACATCTAGCCACACGATAATTTATAACAATTGCCGTCGCAGCCCACTGTAAGCCCCACAGCCCCGCCCACCCCAGAGCCTACGAAATATCCGTCACCTTCGCCGACTGACATCCCAACGAAGACTCCAAGTATTTCGGTAAGCACTCTTAAGCTTTCTTTTGTTTGGAATCAGGTCAAACTTTTGTGGAACGACTAATCGATCTCTTGTAATATATTCTCTATCGTTGTCAATGTTGCACGCACTTACTCAGCCCACTTTGAGTCCTTCTGTCCCGCCCACCCCGCAACCAACCCCAGCTCCAGTCTCGGTCACAGATTATCCAGCTAGGGATGCAACCTTTGATGCATCATCCCGAATTGATAGTAATCATGCCGGAGTCATTTCTCCTGGGGGCGAATTCATCAATATGGGAGGCATAAACAGTTGGGTGGAGTGGGACAATGTCGATGGAGGGGCAGGCGGCGATTGCAAACTCTTAATCCGTTATGCTCAAGGATCCTCTAGTGCCCGCCCCTCTCAGATAATGGTGAATGGAGTTGATGTCGGATCAATGCAGTTTCAGTTGACGGGTGGATGGAATATGTGGAAGAATAATACGATCGACACAACGTGTTCCCCTGGCAACACCAATGTAATTAGAATGAGGGCGGAAACCAGTGCGGGTGGGCCAAATGTTGACAACTTGAAAGTGGCAGTGTCTTTAATGCCAAGCATGACTTGGACATCACCGTTTCGGGATCCACTGCCTCAAATGCATGTGAATTGGACCTCATCATTTGTAAAACCACACGATGGGCCAGTTTAGGTTGAGATAGTTCATAAATGTTGTAGCTTCTGTGTTTTCATTGTGGCCAGGTATTGCTTTTATTGATTGATTGGTTTATCTCACATCCCTTAGCTTTATTGATGACCCCGTCCAATGTCTATCTCTGGAGGCAAAAATCTTCGATGAGTCTTCACTTTTTCAAAAGCAGTGCAGCAGATCAAGAAAGGTATATATACATATAGGTACGTTGCCACCACAGTTACTTAAACATATGTTGCATTTTGGGAGTCTAAGTTGCTGCAATGTCTAACATAATGTATGTGAAGTACCGTGACATAAACTAATTCCTGCCTACAGCAAGCTGCCCCTAGTACAAAAAATGTATCATCAAATGAATGTCTAAGTTGCTGAAGTGTCTAAGTTACTGGAGGTACAAGTTACCGTGGTGCAACTGTATATATTTATATATATATATATATGTATGTATATATATATATATGTATATATATATATATATATATACCTTTCTGCGACGAAAGGAAGTTTTAAGTAGAACTCGAACTCCGGATTTTTCAAAAGTTTTGAATACTGGATTAGAATGTTTCAAAATAAGTTTTTGTTCTTTGATGTTCTTCATTCCCAAACTTCATGAAAGACAGCGTACCTACGTACCTGGCTATGTAGATACGGTAAGATGCTTTCGGCACAGCGCATCGGCTCTACGATACGATTCTATGTAGGTGGCCGGTGGCGGGCCCATCATCTATGGAAAGGGTTCTCGTTTTCGAGGCTCGTGCACACACGGACAGTGCGCCGATGGCGCGATGACGGCGCGTACGTCGAGAGGGGACGGGGAGTCTCTCGATTTGAAATTTTGAATTTGAAAATGAACAGGTCGAAGCGACGCGAGGTGAAGCGCCGGCGACGGCGATCCGGGCCATGGCTGACGGGCGGGGGGTGGTGACTGGCGACAGGCGGGCTGGTGGTGGAGCCGGCGGCGGGAGGAGGGAGACGACACATGCATCGCTCGCGACCCGGGGCGTGCGGGGGCGGGGCGGGGATGGACGACTCGCTCGATCAAGCGTGCAAATGACCAAGCGAGCGACGACGACGAAGCTTCAATCAATGAAGCTTTTCGAAGGGTCAAATGGATGAAAATGCGTAGTGTGAGTACTGGTGACGCGAGAGTATCGAGCAAAGACGGCGAAATCGTTCGGGGTAAATGGGGTCTTTAATGTTTAAGTACTATTTCTAAGGAGAAAAGCCGCTTTGGGAGCCGTGCGTGTCCGATTTTCTGAAAATCTCGTTTTGTCGCAGAATGGTATAGGTATATATATATATATCTATCTATCAATTGACCATATAATACACACACACACACACACACACACACACACACACACACACACACACACACACA
>JALLPA010001061.1:0-11989 GCA_036939895.1 Thalassiosira exigua
GTACCTAGCGTTTTTTTTCGGCCGATCCGTGATCGAGCCCGGTATGCGAGTGACTGACCTGGGATGAAAACCCATCTCCAGCTCCAGACCCCAGACCCCAGACCCCAGACCCCAGATTTCAGGATCCAGGATCCAGGATCCAGGATCCAAGGGGTTCTTATATCCAGGCACACATTTGCTCGTACATTTATCTACGCTCAACCATGGCCAAGTTTAGCTTTCTTGGAACCTGGACTTTGACCGGTCGATGATTTTCCATTGCCCACCTACTAAGTCCCTCACACACGCACTCTTGCGCCTTGCGTTCTCCCTGCCCAGCTACGTCCTCGCCTTTCCCACAAAAGACCGGTCCGTCATAAGTACTACTGGGCCCAACACATGCGTCAATTTTTTTCACGAGGCCATGGGCCAACAACGACAGCATTTTCAAGCCTTGGCTAGAGGTATTACAGTCCCTTGCCAAGGTGGGATGATAGGCCACACGAAGTCAGCGACAACCCATCGCAACGTTCGACCCCGAACTAATGATCTAAATTTCATGTGCATCGAGACATAGACTTCGCCACTGCAATCAATATATTAATTCCTAAGCATAACGAGACTAAGGTTCGCATCGTAGTGCGACAGTTTCTACCTGCTGTAAAATTTGGGCAGACAGTGCCTCGAGAAGGCTGAAATTTCGACTTCCTTCCGACCCAACCGACTGACACAAGTGTGAGGATGCCAAAATGTGCAGTCACGGGCGAGAGGCGGGATGGGTGCGCCGTCGGCTCCCCTTGAGAGCGGCGGACGAAGAGACCCTAGAGAAGGTCCTCCCGCGGAGGCGCGGAGCATGAGCGGGAGCGCCGATGGACAAGTCGAGCCCGCGGTAGGGCTTTGCCGGCCGCTGGTGCGAGGCGCTGGGCACATTGCATACACCTACCTCTCGGTACATACATTCTAACGCTTGCGACACCAGAACGAAAATGAGGTAGAAGGTGCGCCGAGGCGAGTCCAATATTCGCATCGTATCATGTGTGACTATCGAACCGAATTATCGTCGTGGGGTGCGCCGTCGTCGAGGCAATGCGCCACATAATGAGAAGGGCGCGATCCCGGGAGTAGACATTCCGAGTGTCGAAGAGCACGATTCCGAGTGTTGAAAGACACTCCTCGCGCGAGGCCACGACGACGACGGCCACTCACGTGATACCAATTCTAGATAAAGGAGAGTTCCAACGAGACAGCAGAGGCACCTTAGCTTCTCTCGAATCGGGACCCTCTTGGCCGTCGTCATGTGGCTTGCGGCTTGAGAACAACTCGGTGCAAACGCCGACAGAGTTGCGAGCCAATGGCCTTCGAGCGATACCCTCGGCGCCAGGGACTTGGATAGAGCGACGGTGACGCCGCCTCTCTTCTATAGGAACGGAACTGTCGAGGCGAACTCGATAGCGCTCGCCTTCGACGACGACTGCGGCGCTCGGATAAAGCTGCGCCGGCCGGAAGCAACTTGGGCCCTTGAAGGTTGAACTCATTAGGGTTATCGAGCGCGGCATCCTAAGACCGTTTTGCAGAAGCGATTTTTGCAGAAGAAGGAAGCGCGACGACGATATCATGGGGCTCCTGAAGCAAGCCCTCCGCCGCCGGCGGCGGGACGACTCCCACCCCTCCTCGCCGAGCCGCGCCCCATCGAGCCCGCAGCAGTATCAGCCTCAGCCGGGAGTGAAGGCCATGCCTCCCAGTTCTTCCAAGTCCAGCGCGCAGGTGGACAATTCCACCATCAGCACCAAGCTGACCGGTTCGGGAGGCAGCGCCCCGAGCACCCCTCGTCTGCATCAAGACTACGAAGACGAGTGCGCTCCGCCCAAGTCGTTCGCTCCCCTGGGACTGGGGACGCCGCGGACTCCGCACGAGGAGGACGGCGGAGACAGCGGCCCGATGGCCTTCCCCGAAATCTCCGCCTCGACTCCGCAGGACGAGAGCCCCACCAGCGACACCTCCGTCCTCAGCAGCTTAGCCAGCGGATCGATCTTCGCCGGCCTGTCCAAGTTTGGAAGCGTCGCGGATTTCACAAAGAAGAGTGATACAGCACCACCTAAGAAGAAGCCCGCGCCTCCCCCGGGCATGAGGGCTTCGGAGGCCATGGCCGCCGCGGTAAAAAGCGGCGAGAACGGTCCCACGAGGGCCCAGGTGGACGTGGGTAGGGGAGAGCCGCCGCAGGGCCGAGGAGGGGGGGGAGGGAAGGGAGGAGGACGGCCGGCGCATCGACGGCAGCCCACCGGACTCCCGGCCGCCGGGGCGCCGCGAGATCCGCCCGCGGAGCGGGCCAGCGTTAAAATGAGACGCGGATCCGTGCGAAATCAGCGAGCGAAGGCGCAGCAGCAGGCCAAGTGGCAGCAAGGGTCCCCCAAGTCGCCCGGGGGATCGCCCAAGTCTCCCGGAGGGTCTCCCGGAGGGTCGCCCGGAGGGTCGCCGGGGGGATCTCCCGGAGGAGGAATTGAAGAAGGGCCGAACACGACGGTCAAGTCCCAAGCGCTCAAGGTGGCGATGCGACGGGAGATCTCGCGGCATCGGGATCGGAGCCATCCCGCGCCGGGGAAGCGAGGAGGGGGGCAGCATCAGGGAGGACCCATCGTGGAACGGGTGAGTTTGCGAGCGAAATGTTCTCATCACAAATCATGAGTCCCAAGGGTCGAAGACCTCGGACCTTGCGCCCTAGCCTCGTCGACGTCGGTTCCCAGGCTGCGCGAGAGGACGCTGGAAATCTCGGTAGCGGCAGACCTCTGGGCTTCGTATGATGCGTGCGTGCTGCAGATGAATGTGACGGGACATGCAAAGTGCGCAACATACCAAGGAATGAGATCTTGCCGCTAGCATCGCCGACTATGAGCTCATCTCTTGAGCTACGATGTAATCGCATCGCTCGGACTTGCGTCGCTGTCTTGGCAAATCAACGGAATCCCAGCCTGACACCGCCTCTCGCTTTCCACGAACCCTCGCATTCGAAAACAAGGTCCGACGAGAAAGCCAGGCGGCTCAGATGGCCGCTGCCGCGGCCGCCATGGCCGCGGCGCAAGAGGACGCCGGGATCAAGCCACCGAGGGGCAAGGAGGACTCATACAGCGAGAGCCGCGCCGACGTCAGCGCCGAGAGCAAGGGCACCGCGGGGACCAAGTCCCGCGCCGCCCTGGCCGCGGCGGCCGTCGGCGGGGCAGCCTTGGGGGCTGCGAGCCTCCTGCACCGTCGGAAGAGCAAGAAGGACGCGACGACGGGGGGCGAGGCTTCGGACCAAGAGCAGGGATCGACGATCGACGGCGACGACGAAGGCTTTCCCGACGTCGAGGAGGAGGCGCGGACGACCGACGAGCACGATGGCAGCACTTACGAGACGGACTACGACGACGCCCCCGCGTCGTGCTGCAGCTGCGGCGGAGAGGAGTTCGAAGAAGAGGCGACGAAGGACACGAAGGAAGGCTTGGTCACGTACCTCGCCAACCTCGACGGCAGGGAGACTGCGGCGGAAGAGAGCACCGTCGGCGACGGGACTTACGAGGGGACGTACGACGGGACGCGCGGCGGGGGAACCCATGCCACGGCCCAAAGCAAGGAGGAGGACGAAGAGGAAGAGGAGGAAGAGGAATCGCACGACGGATCCCTTTCCGTCGAGTCGTTCCTCGACGAGCGGAGCTACGACGGGAGCTGCGCCAGCGCGGACACGGACGAGGGATCGCACAAGTCCGTCGATCCGCCGGAGGAGGACGGCGGCGGCTGGGCCAGCTGGTTCGGGTTCGGCAAGGGGGGCGCGGGAAGTGCCGAGATGTTCAGCCAGTCCTCTCCGGGGGACGCGAGCGAGGCGACCCACGAGACGGAGGACACGTACGGCTCGAGCAAGGCGCCGGGGAGCCGAGTGGCGTCGGACGGAGGCGGCGGCGGCGGCGGCGCCCCCCGGGCGCACTGCGACGACCCCGACGCGATCGAAATGCAGAGGTCCCGCGAGGATATGCAGAAGTCGCGAGAGGAGCTGCGGGAGGTCTCGGCCAAGGCCCTGGAAGAGGCCGCGAAGCGCGGCGACGAGGAGAAGACGGACGCGGACGCCGCCGACGCGAATGCCGCCACCGAGGCGACGACGACGTCCTCCTCGTCGCGGGACCCCGCCCGGTCCCTCCGTCGCGGGTCGAGCTTCAAGCGGTGGATCCCCCGGATCGGGAGCGGCGGGAACAAGGGCAAGGACGAGTCGTCGCTTCCGTCGAAGCGGTCCCAGGAGGGCGGGGGCGGGGGGGAGGAGTCCTCCTCATCCTCCGCCGCGGCGTCCAAGGGGGACCGAGGGAGCCGGCCGGCCACTCCCGCCACGGAGGGTCCGAGCGTGGGGACGGACGAGACCGTCGCCGGGGGCGCCGCGGCGGCGGCGACCGCGGCCGTCGCCGCGGGCGCCGTCGCCGCCGCCGCCGCGGGCGGTCGGGAGGAGTCCGCCAAGCCGGACCGGTCCACGTGGGACGAGGACGAGAGCCAGGTCGACGTGTGCTGCGCGCGACACGGCAGCGTGGAGAACCTGAGGGTCCGGCGGTACTCCGGCGCGCCCATCCCGAACGGGCCCGATCACGTCCTGGTCAAGGTGGAGGTGAGCATCGGACTCGTCCGCCTTCGCGCGACGCTTTTGTCGAGATGCGTACGACGCACGTGGCGAGCGATGAGAAAGTGCGAGGCCGGGCGGCGACCGTATTTCGCCAAGCGGCAGAGTGCATAGCTCAAAGAGGATCGTCTTGGCCTTAGCCGATCGGTCGAACCCATCTTTTTTTCGCTGACGGCAACTTTTCCGCTGGTTTCTTTGCCATCCGCGCAGGCATCCACCGTGTCCACCAAGGACTGCGTCGTCCGCCTCGACGGCCCTCCCGACGCCAAGCCCGCCCACCCCGTCCCGGGATGTCACGTCGTGGGCACGGTGAACATGCTCGGCGGCGACACCGACAACACGGCCGCGTTCCGCCTCGGCGACCGCGTCGCGGCGCTGCTGCCCAACGGCGGCGGCAACGCCAAGTACGTCTCCGTCCCCGTCAAGGACGTCATCCTCTTGCCCGAGGAGGCCGCGCACGACGACATCATATGCTTGGTGGCCAACTACATGACGGCGTACCAGTGCCTGAAGCTGGCGCGGAAGGACGGGGCGCCGCTGACCAGCGCCAACGTCCTCGTCACGGGGGGATCGGGCCCCGTGGGCCAGGCCCTGGTGGAACTGGCGCTGAGGGAGGGGGCCAAGGTGTACGCCACCGCGCACAAGATGCACGAGGAGCACCTGACGAAGCTGGGGGCCAAGTGGTACGGGATGAAGCCCAAGAAGTGGCTCCCGTACCTGGAGGGGAAGATGGACGTGGTCGTCGACGGGCTGTGCCTGGACGGGTACGAGAGCTCCTACCGAGCGCTGACGGACGAGGGCGTCCTCGTCTGCAACGTCGGCTCCAACTCCTCCGAGCTGCTGAAGTTGCAGGGGGATCCGGCCTTCTGCACCGCGTTCGAGGAGAAAGCGATGTCGAACTGGTGGTCGACGGTGAAGGCCAAGTACTTCTGGAGCCGCGCGATCTTTTACGACCCCAACGAGAGCTACGAGAAGAATCCCAAGCTGTTCCGGCACGAGCTGCAATATCTTATTTGCAAGCTGGACCGGGGCGAGATCAATCCGAAAGTCGCCGGCAAGGTCTGCTTGAACCAGGTGCCCAAGGCGCAGAAGCTGATCGAGAAGGTGAGCTTTGGTGGATGACACTGCCTATACACTTTGTTGTTGCTAGCTGTGGGCACATCGCTGCAATTTCGATGAGCATATGGGCTGACACGGCTGTCTTTGATATCACACATCTTGAGCAGGGACTACCCAATGGCACAGTAGTATGCTTGCCTTGGAAAAAGCTCGACCCGAAGCAGAAGGTGCCGGTGGTAAGAATATGATCGTCGAAGCAGATGAAAGAACACAGCAAATTGTATGTTAAGTAGACCATTCAGGCGCATTTTATCGGTGTCAAGTTCATCCTCGGTATGGCATGAAGTTTGCTATGAAATCTGCATCTTCTATGGCAGCAAACCCCTCTATGGACCAGCGCCTTGCGACAACACTTTTTATGTTATCACGAGTGTGGAAATGCTAGTGGCGTCAAGCATTATTTCATAAAATGAAAAGTTTATCATTATGAACACAGGGACAAGCTATCCATACCTCTCAGTTTTTCAGTCTACTTGATTTCATCTTTTCACACGTATTGCAAAGTGTGAACATCCTCGTTCGCTCTTCAGCTTGTTTTACCCGTGGTTGTACGTACTTGGTAGTAGATACGTTGTATTTCGTCATGTTTATGCCCAACTCGCGACCTGGCGGCTGCTTCTCCTGCTCCGGCGGCGACGGAGGCGTGCTCACTGCCACCACCATACGACCCTTCATCTGATCTACTTACGTGGTTTATAAGTATGTATGGTATGGGGAGGGGTGGCGGGCGGCTTGCTTGACGACTGACCCAACGGTTTGCGGGCGTCGGTCCGCGGCGCGGTCACACAAATGAAAATTTACTGCGTTTAACGCATTGTAGCTTCGAGGGGATGATCTCGTCACCTTCGTCGTTGTTGTCAACTACCAGCTTCAACCCTTGGTTCCATCCTGCTGCGACTAAATAATTTGAGCCCTTGGTTCCATCCTGCTGCGACTAAATAATTTGCCAGGCCTTTGAACTCAAGGAGTAATTCCATGGTCTAAAGTCTAAGGCGGAAGCGAAAAGCATCCCTCCTGGAGCTGGCTGCAACGAGTCATTATAGCGCCGAATGGCAGACGTTGATTTTAAAAAAATCCTATGTGGACCGCGCAGGCATCCCCCGAGTACCTCTAGGGCGGTGGCCTGCCGGGGTGGGGTGGCGTCGACTGCCACGCGCAGTCGTACACTGGGCAAATGCGATAGGCTCCAAATTTCCAAGTGCATGCCTGCAGGAGAGGTCGATAACGCTCCTCTCTCTGGAATGGGAGGTACGAGCGGACTTGAGAATTTGCCAACTCCGACATATTCCAGGTAGCAGTGTCGGAGGAGGGCTGTCTCGCCGCGATGTCGCTTTCCAGGATGATTTACTCCGAGCAACCATTCACTTTGACTCCTAACGGTTGGTCGCCCCCTCCTCTTTCCTCGCAAGGGCAACCTGTGTTGCACGAAGATATAGTCTCCTCGGCCTTCCAATCGTTAGATACCTCGGAAGATCGCAGCGACGATTCCCTCGATGATGGCTCCTCTGCAACAAGTAACCCTCAAGGAACAACACGGATGTGCGCTCGCACGAATGCGAACGTTGAAGTATGTCCGTGCCAAAAATTCGTTGCTCCACCTCCAGTCTAGCAACAGAGGCCGGCGTCCAAGCCACGAGGGATGGGATGATGCGCCGAGGAGGCCGCGATCAATTCATTCTACAGCATCGAAGGAAGGTAGGTATCGATTCGACCCTGATTCGACAAAGCCTTTGCGGACCATGTAGAAACCCTCGAGTACCTAGGGCAGTCGCCCGTCAGGTAAGGTGGCGCCGGCTGCCACGATCGATGCAACATTCCCTCGATGAAGGCTCCTCCGCAACAAGTAACTCGCGAGGAACGACACGGATGTGCGCTCCGCACGAAAGCGAACGTTGAAGTATGTCCGTGCCAAAAATTCGTTGCTCCACCTCTAGTCGTCCCGTTGCGAACCCCGAAGCCTGCAGCGATTTCGTCAACGCATGATGCAGGGGACAAGTTCCGTGCAAGGCGACGCCGGACATTCCGAGTCGTCTTGGTCATGGAAGGGCGGCGGCGGATCGCACCCCAGAAGCCGCCCGCCGCGGCGACGACCCCCTCGCTCTCCATCCTCGCCGTTTGTCCCCCCTCCGTTTGCGCCCTCGCTTTTGCGCTCGCGCTCGCGCCGCCTCCGTCGGGACGAAACGAAAGCGCGCCCCGGACGCGAACGGAGTAGGAATCGCCCTTCCGCCGAGCGCCCGCTCTCGTTCCATCGAGCCACGAGCCGCGGCGGCGTTGACGACGACCATCGAACGACTCCGGGGACAGAGGACCCGACGCGGCGTGGCACGAAGGAGGAAGCCCGTCGTCGGCAGCGGACGCGGGCGAGGTCGGCTCGAGGCCGCGCACGCCCCGACCTCCTCCGTGCAATCGCCGTCGTACCTAGGCGAGGTGCAGAGGACTTGGCGGGGGAGGTTGGTCGCCTCGCCATTGCGATTGTCTTTTGGTGCCTCTTCTTCGGCGTCGGGGTCGGGGGGGTCGGGGTTCGGATGGACAATGGGCTTTATAGTTTACACTCTACTACTTTGTTTCTTTGACCAGATCTATTAATACACATGAAATAATCAGTAGATCGCCTTTAAATGATCGAGTACAATAGTTTACCAGATCCGACAAGATTCCACGTGGAATGGGTGTCCGTATCGAGCACCTGCAAGTTTTTGGCACGCATTTTTGCGTGATCACTAAAGATTCTACTTATGTTCGTATGAACACTATAATTGGTTACAGGATTCGACTGACCAGCGGGGATCTAGAGGTTGTGTCGTGTCACGAACGTCGTAACATAATTATTCACACTAGAAAACTGAGCACAGGATGCTTCGTTCGGACCTGGACGCTGGACGGACATAAAGCGCGAGAGAGCGACTTCTGACGCGAACAGCAAGCGCCCATGCAAATGAGCAAATGAGCCGCTCTGAGCTTGCTCCACTGCATATCGCATATCGCGGACCAACCGACCTGTTGGCGGTTTGAGGTGCTCTGCTCTGCTGCATCTTCAAGACAAGGCAAACAACCCAATTGCAGTTGAAAACAGGCCGCTCCTACGCGCGGCGTGCCTTGAAGGCCTGATACGTGATACGTGAGGTGACACCCAGCTGGTCGGGTTGACTGCGCCGCGCAGCAATGGGGATGAAAGCTCTCTTCAGCACAATTCTTCTTTGCTTGATGATTTTCATTTGCGCTACTTTCAATTTATATCTGCGTCTTGTGGCATCAACACCACTTCCACACACCAGCGGCAGTAACGCAAGTAATAACAGTGCCCACACCTACTTATTTGAAACAAACAACTGCTCTCAACAGCTCAAGTTGTATATTTACGAACCAATCAGCGAGAAATTACTTGCAGATCCCAAATATCCAATTGGAAACAAAAGTGTCCTCGTCCGTCAATTGGGAGATTACATGTTCGAAGCCGCTCTCTTGGGTGCATTTCAACACAAAGATAGAAATTGTATCATTACGCAAGACCCCAATAAGGCCAATGCCTTTTTAGTGCCCCATGCTATTGCTGCACATTTTTACAATGTTCCAAATGCCAACCGCCTGCTGCTTGAAGACTATTATCGAGAGACCTTGCGACCCTTCCTTCAACATATCCAGCAAGATCTGCCCTACTTTAACGAGTCATTGAAGGCATCAAACTCATCTATCTCAATTAATCATTTTTTTATCAATACCTTTGACAACGGACCTTTCTGTGATGAAAATACTCATGTCAATGAGATCAATGTCTTTCAAGATCAAGTATGGAAGGATGTCGTAGCTCCCATGATGCAAATCGGATATTACTCACAACTTGAGCAGGTTATACCCAAAGAAAGATCCGCTTCGAGGCGAACCTTGTGCTTCATACCGGATAAGGACATTGCTGCCCCTATGTATGACGAAGAAAGCCGCAACAGCATTCAAAAACTGGCTTTATTTATGCAAGGCTGCAATCTCAATAATGCAGATGCTCATTGTTTGCAACAATGGAAATCCTATCTCCATAAAAGAGCAATGCGTGTCAGTCGGCCATTTTATTTCCAAGGATCTATTTGGGGAGGGAAACGGTGCGCTGCGGGAATTCGACCATTTCTGCAAAGCTATTGCCAGCAAGAGCCAGAAAATTGCCATTTCCAAAATATTTCTTGCAGAATGGATGATTCCATCTTTGCCTTTTGTCCTGCAGGCTGGGCATGCTGGTCGGCAAGATTTTATGATGCATGGGATCACATGACTATTCCCGTTCGATTCAGCGAGGATATGGCTGAACCCTTTGCATCTGCCGTTCCCCAGTATTCCAAGATGATGATTTCCATTCGCACTACAGAAACTCCTCATATATTTCAAGGGTTGAATTTGAGCAACTCTCGTGCAACATCAACAGCGACACACCTGGTGAATGGAACAGAATTTTTGAATGAATTGGCATCTTTGGCAAGAGAGTGGGTGCATGTCTGTGCTGCTACAAACACTACTCATTTTGACAACGACTGTGTGACACATACTGTCTCAAAACGACTGTGGGCCATCGCCCAAAACCGACACTTGTTTTCATGGGCCCATGTGAACGCTGCGGAAGGAGCTTATTCTATGTTGGAACAGGAAATGTGGAATCGAGTGCGGCGGAATCTTTTGAAGTGAGCTGAGGAGAAGTAATAGTCACCGTGTGTAGACGGTCTTCGCACTGACCCCTACCTAATCGTTTGTTCTTCCATGAATCACGTTGGCATATTGGTGCCAGTATTATGATTTAGGATGGATCGGGGGAGAGTATGTTGCGCAACTGTAGTGCCATAATTCCTCTCCATGTCTCCATACCCAGCATTTATCCCTTCAATATTGGAAGACGACGATGAGGATATCCTTGATGACCATTTTAGTCATATATGGTCAACTTTAACTAGTGTTGGTGCATTTTTGAAAGAACGTACCCACACATCGCCGCAGATCACAGAAATGCCACAAGTTATGATCACTATGATGACGATTTGATAGGAGGGACATTACGTACATGCTCATAGAGTTGTCCCAAGTACAATCTTAAAATGTCCATGGTAGATATTAAAACATAGGTACATGAAGTATGCAAAGGAATGTAGTCAGCCAGAATAGGCACTATTTTGCATCAATAAAGTTGATTGCAAGGTAAGTCTTAATCGAGGTAACAAGCCAGTTTATTTATTCTTGAGCTACACTAACTCAAGCAAAAAATAAGTGTTTAGGAAATGTCTCTAAAGGCAGTGTAGTTTGGGATGTTTTCACTGTTGAAGTGATGATTACTATCTCTCTGTAAATAAAACCCGAGAAAAAATAACATGTAAAGGAAAAAGAAAATGTATCTATGGCCAGATTCTTGGTTTAAAATTTCATTTTGAGCTGTGACTATTTAGTGAGACAACTGAAATAGAGGTTAATAATTTATAATATTCATATATTACTAAGAAGACCAACATGTTTTTCCAGCATTGATTAGTGTTGCTCAATTTTACTTTCATTTATTCTTTTTAACTTGTTCATTTTGCAAAAAAATACACTATTCACTTGACAACACAAACCATCTCATAGCTTGCATGTCATCCTATTGCTCCTGAGATGCTCAATCAATGCTGGAACCCTAGCTGGCGGGTATACTCGTACCTCGCCTCTTCCACGTGTAACCCGAGTAGCCAGGGCTGCCCATGCCACACATAACCCTTCCCCTAGGGTTAGTTTGGACACAGTGCTGGCAGCTGCCCACATGGCACTTGCTATCTCAGCGGCAGTCGGAATTGCACAAACGTCGCTCCTCCGAACCATAGTCCCGACCATGGCCCCAGTCATAGCAGTCCCATAATTCGTTAACACATCCGTATTGATGCAACTCTCCTCTGCTCTGTTCAACAGTGTTAACGACTCTCAAGTTGATCAGCCGTAGGGACCAGCGTCCGCTACGGAAACAGGAGCCACCCACGTGAGCTGGCCCCCTCGCGATCGGTTGAGCGCGCCGCCCACGTGAGCCGGCCCCGCCGACGCCTCGTCGACCCCGCCGCCCAAGGGCCGCACCGCGACGACCATGGTGAACTCCCTCATCACCTATGAGGAGGCGAAGCTGACCTTCGCCAAGGCACCGAGCTGCAAGCCCCGCCCAAACGCCAAGAACATCATGGCTCTCGAACGCTTCCTCGTCGAGAAGGCCACGACCATCCCCTGCGCCCACGAGCCGGCCCATGGATTCGGAGGAATGGTCGAGGATAA
>JALLPA010001062.1:0-16393 GCA_036939895.1 Thalassiosira exigua
AACCGGGCGCCCAACCTAGCCTCAGCCTGTCAAAACTCTCCTATAATATAGAGATAAAGTCATTTCCGTCTGTCCGTCCGCTTGTTTGCTACACTCATATCGTGTAGGTATTGTACGTACCTACTCCTTCTACAAAAACTCAACATTACTACGTGCAGTTTCCAAATCAACTGTTTTTGACGCTTTCCGCGTGAGTTTTGGCGCTGCCCGTGCAATTTTTGGCGCTCGTTTGTTATTTTTCACATTTCGGTGACTTTCATCTAATTCCTTCGTGCTATCCAGTGCAGAAATTGTACAAAAATATTTTTCGCGGAAATTAAAGTCATGGCGTTAGCCTGGCACTCGCTGAGTACATCGTTGATGAGTATGAGGGCTCATCAATTAAATATTTTTGCCATGTCTGCAGCAGTAGCAGCTGCCTCTAGTTAATCCTATTCGGATATGTCCTCTGAAAATCAATTTAATATAGGGCATATGAGTATGCATCAAATGGGGGATGAAAAGTCTATTTCTTGAATCATCTTTACCTTCACAGCGGTCAGAGCTTTATCTGCCGGCTCGTGTGACAAACACGAGCCGGTGCCCCTGCAGGAATAGAATATTGTTATTCTACCGTACCAATGCCCTCTCCAATGATAAATGATGACTAATACTGTACGGACTTATTTTTGTCTGTGTTGGTGGAGTTGGTAATATTGTCTAACCTGGCGCCTGTCTCATCTCTTGGGTATCCCACAGAAGTTGTTTTTTGCTGGTAAAAGATGGTAAAGAAGTCCCTTGGTTTATTATTTTTGATTCAGTATGGCAGGACATTTTTTATTCCTGCATATTGTTTTCTTTAGGCATAACAACAACTTGCTCGAAGAAAAACACTCTAACCTGTTGTGGAAATAGATGACGCTTTATTGGCAGGAGCGAGAGACTTATTTCGCTGTAACTGATTCGGGCTATACTATGTGTTCACGGCCCCCACATGCTTGTTCTATCAACTGGAGAGAGGTACAAAGATTCGTGAAATTGTCCACACTTGGTGGGCGAAGTACAAATCTCTGCCACGGTCGCAGGTTGCATGCCACAGGAGCAGGACCTATGCGTTTGTGGTAAGTATGTACTCTAGCATATATGCATTGCTCCACGATATTAGCATATACCTACTTAGCATCTAATTATTAGAAGTATGCAGTGAAGAGTTCCGCACTACCTTATCTGTGATTCTCCATATGTCGTGCTTTCTTGTTCCACATTGTCCGCTGATGGTATTGGCCTACTGACCACCCACCACCTCCATCGCCGCTTCAGGGCTCAGATAATGCATTAAAAGGTTGGAGTTAGGGTCAAATGAGTTTGGAGTGGTACCATATTGGGATGATCATTGGATATCCATATCTTGTCTATTTGAGGAAACTGTGGCCGGCCGAAAATCCAAGCTGTGATAGAAGGTTATAGCTGTGTATAAAAGGGAGTTGGGATGGGAAGACCAACCACTTTCGTCGTCGCGGGTTCATGTTGTTGTTCATCTGCGAATTCCCCCTTCCCCTCCGCCGCCCCCGTCACCTGGCGCGTCCAGACGCGTTGAAGCCACCGGGCTCAACTTGCCGTCCTCGGACTCTGTCTATCTGCTGCTTGCGACGGTCGGAACGTCTTCCGCGCCGTCCTCCGATCGCGCCTTCATCCTCAACCTCACCAGCTGGCTCGAACGACCGGCCTTGCTCGCAAAATCGGGAGGAGGAGATGGCTCCAAGAGATGACCGCGGCGTTTCGACTTCGCCGAAAAGGCGCCTCGCGCCTCGGATGCGTCGGCTCCCTTCGTGTCGGAACTTCGAGTGGCGAGCCGATCCTGGCCCTTCAGCGTGACCGAGGACATGGCGAGCTTTGGCACCCCAGGAGCGCAAAGGTCTGGTCGGGAGCAGGCTCATCCGTCCCAGTCGAACAAAAGCAGCGAGCAAGATGCCAATCCCTTCGAGGGTGATGAGCTCAAGATGCGGCGAATGCTGCGGCCGGCCTGCGATGCAAAGATTGATGCTTTGAAAGTCTGCAGGCACGTCCAAAGAGAAACGCATTGCGCAGTGACGCTGGTGACTCACCAACCTGCGATGGACGCATGGCTCTGCACCGACCGAAGTACCGGCGATAACATGATAGAGGATGAAACGGGTTAAGCTGTTCATTCGTCCCCCTCACCACCGGTTGCTCGAGGCCTTCCTGTCGAGTGTCAGAAGGGCAAACAATGTGACAGATAGCACTGAGAGCAGTCGAGCCAAAACAACAATGTATCTCATCGGCTTCAGACGAAGCCCATCAAGCCCAAGCACCCTAGCTGCGCGCGTCTTTGCCGAGATCTGAAAGCCGCAAAGAACGCCAAGTGAGATGACGGCGGTCAAATCTGGCTCGTCACCACGACTGTGCTCCTCTTTCACCTGAGCCCCGCCCTCGTCCACGAGCTCTTCTTCAGCAGGCCCTGTCGCGATCGAGGCGCCATCGGGCTCCTCTGGCCGGCCACAGCGCACATCGGCCACGGCTTCCTCCGCCCGTGATCTGGGGAGAACTTCAGCCGCCCCCAACAACTTCTCGCTTTGGCGCACACCCAATCCACTGGACTTGGCAGCGAGCGGGGATCCCTAACGAGCGAGGCGAGAGGGAGCAAAGGTTGGGTTCGGAATGGACCGAACAACGAAAAGATGAAACCAAAAAAAGCCGGGGTGGAATGCAGGACACACAGGCACAGTATGTCCATATTCCTTCTAAGGCGAGACCGCGCCAAGGTAAAGCAAATTTGAGCAGAGGTCCATGGCCAGCTGACCGGCCCATGCCTCGACTGATCGGCTAAAGACGTAGACGGGTGCGCCAGGCCCTTGGCAAAGATCCCTTGCGGACGATTTGTTGGGCGGAAAACATCTCGCTGTGTGGGACTTGGTCGCCTCCTGTAACTTGTAATTATTGCTCGTCTCGGAACAAACAGTCCACCGAGATATGACGCACCGATGTGCTGGCCTGTGGGTATGAATAGAAGTGACAGATGCAAGCACCAGGTATGATGAGTTTAAGAGAGGACGCATCTGATTGGCCGCGAAGCGGCATGGGACCAAGATCACAAGGCTGCCCCCTTTGCCTACGGCTCACCCCCCCTCGCCTTCTCCCCGCTCCCAAGCACCACGCTCCCCAAAGTCGAGTCCATCAGGGGTCTCATACACCCCGTCGTTTTTTCCTCCCACACCCTCGGGTGTCTCGTCCTTGGCCGCGGGGTCCTTCTTCCCAGATTTGAGGCGGCGTCCCTCCTTCTCCTCGCGCTTAATTTCCTTGATGAGTCGGACGAGCTGGCGGCCTATCCCTCCGCACTTGACCTCCGCGAGCTTGCAGTCTTTCTAGGCCAGCACGAATTCCTTGTTTTCGCCGAGCTTATTGCGGCCCTGCCCGGCCACTCCGGCCCAGCGTCACGCGGAGTTGAAGGAGTGGACACGCCCCCGCAGGCGATCGAAGGGGCACTTCCGCTCGGCGGTCAACGCGCCGGTCGCGGTCCTGGACCCCGGCCCTCTCTCGCCAGTGGGTTGGTAGGCCTCGACCCTCTCTCGGAGGGCGCCAATGCCGGCGGCCAGCAGGTGATCCGCGTCCGCCTCCATGGTGCTGACCTGTGCTGGTGTTGGTTGTTCCAATTCAAGGGGGTGAGTTGCCCCCCCCCCCCCGAAAAATAGGTACGAGCCATGGACCCCCCCAGCCCGCCCGCCCGCCCGCTCCTCACAGTTCCACTTTCCCTGCGAAACCGGCCCCTCGATCACTTCTCCCTTCTCGTCCTCGAGGCTGGTGCGCTCGGCCTCATCGGCGTCCTGTTCGGCGGCATTGTCTGCGCCCACGTCGCCTGTTGCCGGAGCGACTATTGATGACGACGGAGGAAGCTGGCGATGCCCTTCGAACGATCCCGCGCCCTACGTTTCGCAGTCGCCTCCCCCGCCAACCTTCTTCTTAAGCTTGTGGGAGGCGCCCGGGCGGCGTCTTGAAATATTTGGAGGACGGAGTCATAGACTCCTTTGGTGTCCTCCTCGTCGTCCTCCTCGTCGTCTCCTCTCCCTCTTCTTCTCCCGCTGTCCTCGCCACGGCGTCGTCGTCAACGGCGTCGTCGTCAACGGCTGGAAGTAAGCACGTCATGCACGACATGCACGGCGCAGCATGCATGGCATACAATACACGCGCGTGCACGCGGAGACAGGGCCGTCTGAGAAGGGGGCCGCTTCACGCTGTACAGCCACGCACCGGCCGGATGGCGCCGGATACAGTCGCCCCACCCATCGGGGAGGGCCCTGCGTCGGGGATATTCCGTCGAGCGCTGCCGTTATGGCGGAAGGGGCCGACATGGTGAGGGGGCCATTCTACTAGTAGAATGCCCTTGCTTTTGTGGCTGGTCTCNCCCTGCGTCGGGGGTATTCCGTCGAGCGCCGCCGTTATGGCGGAAGGGGCCGACATGGCGAGGGGGCCATTCTACTAGTAGAATGCCCTTGCTATTGTGGCTGGTCTCTGGAAAGATCTGTGCATTCAGCTGGGCAGCTATTTTGTTAGGTAAGTGGGCGCTGTCTGTCGGGGGTGATGGACCTTCGGTCCATTTAACCCTACCTGAAAGTTAGGGTTAAATGGTCGCAGGTTCAGTGCCGCCGGGTTGAGGGGTGGGTTACACCACCATCACCATCAATCCATCAATCACAATCACAAAGTCCAGAGCCAGAGATTGTATCAGTACCAGCATCAGAGACTCGCTACCCTGAACCCGCCTTCTACTCGCCCCGCACACCCACTCCCCCCCTTTCCTCTCTCCTCAAACGAAGCTCCTCTGCTTCTGCTCGATCTCGATCTCCACGTGTGCGCTCTCATGGGCCCGGGCTCGCGCTGCTCATTGTTCGGATGAATGGGCTCCATCGCATCGAAATCTCACTCTCACATCTCATATCTCGATTGCTGTTCGAGACCTACCCACTCGATCCTTTATTCTCGACAGATCCCGACGCTCCATGGGTAGCGCTGGGACATCGCCATTGAAGAAATTCGTCCTGTTGACCATGGCCGCCGTGATAGCAACACGAACCAACAACTCGACGAGGGTTTATGCCCGCGGCATGGGCATAATATCCAGAAGGATCAAGTTACAGCAATCGCAGCAGATCCCAAGAAGCAATTTGAATTTTCGCGTTCCACGTGTGTCTAGCGTTGCATTCATAGGCTCTTCACATTCACCCTCGCCAGCTCGTTTTACACCGAGTCTACTTGGCCAACTGACAGCAAACACCCCACGAATTGCCTTCTCTGCAAGCAGATATAGTAACTTTCATTCAACATCGATGCTCTTGATGGGAAGGAGAAGGAATGGTGGTAGAAGTAAAAAGACCAAAGTGTCTCCAAAAAGAAGAAAGAAGGATGATGCCAACTCAACATCCAATCAAACAGCAACAGCTGTCATTGACAATCTGAATGAACTCTCGCAGGATGAAGAAGAAGAATTGCCACAGGAATTCAAATCAGTTTTCGCTTCTCAATACCACGCCCCAGTGATGCCAACCGAATGCATAGATGCGCTTTTGAAGCAAGGTGAATGGGGCGAAATGTTACTTGCCCGCAAAGAACGATGGAGAAAGAAGATGAGTATACAGGAAGCCAAAAGAAGAAAGGCAGGTTATTATGATGACGTAAAAGAAGACGATACTGGCAGAAGCACAGAAGATATGATCAATGGGAAAGAGGCACAGCGATTTTCGGCATCTATAGTGACATCAGACTCAATATCATTGGATGAAATGCCCAGACTTTTTGTTGATGGAACTCTAGGGGGAGGTGGGCACTCACAAGCATTGCTCAGACAACTACGCCCCGGTGATGTGCTAGTCGGTTGCGACGTTGATCCTGAAGCACTAGCAACGGCGTCGATTCGATTGACGGATCATTTGGCAACCACTGAGTATATCCTCGACACAACTGAAATGGACGAGCAACCTAGATGTGAATGGGAAAAGGAACGGCCAATGTTCATTCCGGTCCAATCGAACTTCAGAAACCTTATTTCTGTCCTGTCTACCATCCGCCATCCCGTGTCTAAGAGGTTGCTTTTGGGAAATCGAGAGCAGACCACCAACCGTAGTATGGTAAATGAAAATGACGACAAAGTGGAGTTCCCCAATGGAGTACAGGGCATGCTGCTTGATCTTGGTGTATCATCTCATCAAATCGACACCTCCGAGCGTGGCTTTGCCTTCATGAAAGAAGGTCCGCTTGATATGCGCATGTCAGGTGATAACTCCCAGACCAGTGCTCTCACGGCAGCGGACATTTGCAATGAATTTGATGAAGCAGCGCTCATTGACGTTTTGAGAACATATGGAGACGAGCCACGTGCGAGACGGATAGCCTCAGCCATTGTTGCCTCTCGCCCACTATACACAACAACAGACCTAGTTCATGCCATCAATTCCGTGACCCCAACATTTGCAAGGCAAAAAAGGGCAGGCTTGATTGCGACGAGTGCACGTGTATTTCAGGTATGAGATTGGCTTATTGACAATGGATTTCGTTGCCAATATCTCATCTCAATTCCAAATCCTCGTTGATCGCTGTTTGCAAATCGAAAGGCGCTACGGATTGTTGTGAATGAAGAGGATGGAGCCCTGAAGGAGGTGTTGGAAAACGTTGCTCCATGGGCGCTGGCTCGAAGTAAGAGCCATGATTCATTGCCGAAGGAGAGTGGTGACGACATACCATCAGATGAAGGGATCCTTGTAGTCTTGTCTTATCATTCTATGGAGGTGCGTGTGTGTGCGATCAATCTGTCGTTTCCCCCACGCATGCATGCGCGTTCATGCTTTTTCTTGATCCTATTCAGGATAAGATGGCCAAACGCGTGATACGAGACGGAAAAGTAGACATTTCTGGGAGCGATTCTCGGGGAAGAGGAGGATTCGGAGCATTGGAAAGAGACCTATACGGAAATATCATCAACAGCGATGCCAGCGATGCAGTTCCATTTGAACCACTGGCAAAACCTCGGAAGGCTTCAGACGAGGAAATTGCTGCGAATAGTAGATCAAGGAGTGCTACATTGAGAGTCGCTGTTAGGATCTGAATTGTGACTTTGGTTATAAATAAACGAATGAGAAATGAATAATTAAATGGCGCTTTCAAAGGTTCTGGTTCAACGACTCAGAAATGCTACCACCAACGAGCGATGCCAACCTTCGACAGTCTTCATTTTGATCAAGTGCTGCACTGTTCAGAAAGGAAACAAATCCACCATTGTTTCTGCTGATAACGAACTCGACAGGGACCATGGAGACGCAAACTGCCATGGCTGCTAGTGCAGCGCAGCGAACTTCACTGCATTTCGCATCGTGAAATGACCACGCAAGATCGAACAGATCCGTGGCCAAAACACGCAACGCAGAGCTCGGATAAGTACGCCCACAATAGAGCATGATTGAAAGTGTTTTCAGAAACTCGCACAAGAACTTTTCTCCTGTTGCTCCTCCCCAAACGCAGGTATCGGTCCTTGTCTGTGACAGAAAAGCAAACAAGGGGTAGATCATCTGCGCAGAGACTTTCCCAAAGTCATTTCTCGTTGTAACCGGAGAGTTTCGGGGTCTTCGCCATCGCCGCGTTTTCGATGGCTGAATGGAAGAATTCACAGTTGTATCACCCTGCAGGTTGAGCGCTTTCTGCAATCTTGTGCTACAACTTGAGATTGCGGCACTGTCAGATATGACACTCTTATCCGACCCTCTCCACATTCCAGACAACTCTTGCGCCATGCCCGAAAGTAATGATAGCGCATCGATTCGGGTACCCAAAGCTACGTTTCCCTTCATTTCTTCGACCAGGAGAGCGCATGTCTCCAAAGGCGCATGATATCCAAGGGACATCAAAGCCTCCCACCTCTTTTCTTCAAACTGGTCCATGTTGAACTTGTCTTCCATGAACAAGAGGACACGGACCAAAGTAGGAACGACATCCATCAAATCGGACGGTTTGGAAGCGACTACCGTAGGCAATTCTGTCAAAGACGCATGGTGCTTGTCGTACGCCAAGTTGTCGTTTTCTGAAGTAAGAAGGTAGGAAAGGCAATTTCGAAGCGTGCAAGGACGAGGAACGCGCCGCAAATCCTCCTCGTCGTCGTCCATTGCATATGGCTGCAGAGAATCTTCTCCCCATGATGACTTACTGTCGGAACTTTCTCCACTCTCGCAAGAGCTAGAACTCTCGGACTGAGAACTGCTATCAGAGCAGTAGCTGTCGTCGGTGAAGTACTCCGCGTCAGGATCTATCACAACTGGGGCCTTCGGTTTCGTCCGTGGTTTCCTCTTCGTCTTTTTCCCCTTCTTCTCGTTCGTCATTCCAACACCTCCATCTTTCTTTTTATCGACGCAATCGTCGTCATCCTCGCCAGGCAGATGAAGCTCGTCGAAGCGCAGGGTCTGTCCCAGAATCGCCGCCATGGCCTCAGCAACTCGCATCCCATCCGTTCGGATCGATTCCGACCGACTGACATCCAGCCGAAGAGATACGCCTCGCACCAACGCTTCCGCCAACGACTCGCCGTCGCCAGTAATGTCCGCTTGCAATTCCTCTTGGGAAATACGCCCGCACTCAAGGGGATGGAGGACGAATTCCGTGGCGTACCGCTGTCGCAGGCCGTCGGTCCTCGTCAGGAAGACATCTTCGCACCAGACAGATGCGACCTCGAGGAGTTGGGCGTGGTACACATTGGCATCCTCTTCTCCCCCTTCTGCGTCATCGTCGGATTTCGAGCCTCTATCGGCACCATCGTCGCCGACGTAGGCCAAAGCCAACAGATGCGACAGGCAGCGCGGAACTGCAAAGTCACTAGCATTCAGAACGGACCGATGGAACGAGGTCGGAGGAGACAAAACCACAAAATGGACCATGGCTTCGGCAAGCCGCGCGTCGGCGTCTAGCGACGGTTGCAGCACCTCCAGCAGGAAGGGGAGGATGCTCCCTCCGAACATCTCGTCGAGTCGTTCTCTGGCGCGTCGACTCGAGAAGTTCTCGAGGTTGGCCTTCGCCACGCGATGCTTGGCGAAGCGTCGCAGCATCGCGCGAGCGAACAAGGCCACTTCTCGCTTCGACGGGACCGAGAGCACCGCCGACCGAAGTTGGTCGCGGAGGATCGTCCGGGGTTCCGCCAGCCCGCGACGAGCAGGGCTCTCTTGACCTTCTGCATCGATGCCGTCGCTGCATGATGACCAGCAAGCATGCACGTGATCGACCAACACTTCCGGCCTCCCGCCCTCGATCATCCCCCGCGCGACCCGTCGGAAGTGATCGGAGGCCGCGCTCCTTACGTCATAAGAAAGTTGTGCGAGAGGAGCGCCCTCCGGAGAGCCCGCAAGGTCGGCGAGGCGAGCGCCCCAATGCGTGACCCAAACCTCCCCCGCGAGCACAGTCTGCCACGCGGAGCGGAACAGCATCCCACGCGACGCATCGGGCGCCGCCCAGGCGGGCAGCGGGATGCTCATGGCGTGGCACGCCGAGGCGACCAACGTCGGGAGGGCCGACGTGGACAGGTCGTAAAGCGATTCGGAGAGCGGATTGCTCGGCGGTTGCTGCGACCTCTGCCTAGGCCTCTGCTCCTGCCGCCACCGCTGCCCCTCCTGTCGATGTCTATGATATTCGACGGGAAGGGCCACGCGCTCCCAGAGTTGGCGTAACACGGGATCGTCTGCTTCATCCAGAACGTTTAAACCCAACCGTCGAAGTGACTCCGGAAACGACTCAGTCGAGCGATCCCATCCGTCGCTTCCTTTGTCCCCTTGACACGGGAGGGGAATCAGCCGTCGTCGAACGGTCCGGAGCGACGAAATCGCCGCGGCGAGCCCGGGACGCTCCCATCCCATCTCAGACGCCACCTCGTCCGAGGCCCCGTTCGATGCAAAAGAGATCGTCGAGGTCGAGGTCAGCGTCGACGCGGAGCGCGGAGGAGAATCGCGCACGACATCGCGGAGGCAGTCCGCCGCCGCCTCCAGCGACGGGGCGGGACCGCACGCGTCGAGGCACCGATCGATCTCCCGCTCGAGATCCTCGTCGCTGCCGACGTCAACGCGGGCACTTTCCAACGTCGCGCTCGGCCGGTCGCCTCCTTCGTCGCGTCCGCCTCCGCCCTCGCGCCCACGTCCCGACCGGTCGATCGCTTCCGCCGTCTTCTCGTACCACTCGACGTCGCTCTCGTAGTCCCGCAGCTGGCCGGAATCGGGGAAGTCCGAGTCAATCTCCTCGTCGACCGAGCGGACGACGCGATCCAACCCGAGGATCTCCCGGGCCACGCCGCGGAGGAACTCGCGCTCGGCGGAGTCGTCGTCGTCGCCGGCGTCCTCGTTGCCGGCGTCGGCGGCGAACGATCCGGAGGCGCCGGACGACTTCCCCCCCGAGCCCGCCTCCGCCGACGCCCCGCGGCCGACCAGCGCGCGGCGCAGGCTCCGGAGCGCCTCCGCCGGCGACCGCGGCGACGGGCGGGACGAGGGCGGCGGCGCATCCTCCGCCTCCCCCGCCTCCCCAGCGCCCGCGGCCACGCGGCATCGGTCCAGGAGGGTTCGGATTTCCTCCCGCCGACCGTCGTCGGCGCGTCGCCGCTCCCGACCCGCGCGACGGCTCCGCCCCTCCCGTCCCTCCTGTCCCTTTCCGCGCCGTCGTCGCCCTCCCTCGTCTCCCCGCACCGAGGGGGCGGCCTCCATCGTTGCTATCTGTTGCTATTGTGGTTGTCGTTGTTCTTTGCGACGCATGACGCATGGCTTCGAGTGATTATTGAGGCTGTGTCTGTGTCGGCGGGCGGACGCACTCTCGGGAAGACTCGGCAACATTATTGTCTTTCGGACATAAATAGGTCGATAACTTGAAATAGATCGTACTTTACGCCCGAATATGATGGTATTGGAGTATTACGAAAATATATTCGTACAAATAAGAAGATCTTTGCAATAATAAAACTAACACAGAGCCTAAACCTCTTTGAGGAAACAACATCCGAGCAGATCCTGTCCGAGCACCCTGAGCTTTCAGGCAAATGGCAATGGTCTATTACTATTACGTCTTCGAGTACTTCCCTTCGTTATTCTTATTATTGCTCCAAAGATGGCCGTTAGCATCTGCCTTTGTCAGCGGTGGAGTAGGCCACGACCGCGTGCTGATGCAAACGCACCCTCTGCGGCGACAAATGGCAGCAGAAAACATACATCACGGCGACGCCACTCATCATCGATCCGATAAGGATGAGACGCTGAACAAACACTCCCGTCTGTGCCTGGCCCCGATGATGGATTATACCACTCGCCATTTCAGAGCCATGGTGCGCCTCATTTCCAACAACGTTCTAACCTGCACGGAAATGGTATCCGCTGACGAATTAGTCAGTGGAAGAAGGAACAGCGAGGTGAAAAAGCAACTCTTGGAACAAAGCGCCATCATATCAGAAGGTCCATCAGTTCTCCAAATTGGAGGCAATGACCCCTCGCAGTTGCGTAACTCTGCCAAAATCTACCACGAATACTCTCGAAGGAGCGATCAATGCGAGTATACTGCACTTAATTTGAACTGCGGGTGTCCGTCGCCCGCAGTATCTGGTAAGAAATGCTATGGCGCGGCATTGATGAGAGATCCCAAGCATGTTACAAAACTGGTGAGGGAGATGCATGATGGAGCGGATGGCACGCTGCCTGTAACGGTCAAGTGTCGTATTGGTCTGCACGAGAATGGTGATGTTCCATTTACGCGAGAGCTGTATGATGCAATGTCGAATGAGAAGGAATATGAAGGGCTACGAGAGTTCGTGGAGACGGTCGCGAGTGATGGTATAGTAAACAGCTTTCAAATACACGCGAGGATTGCTGTCCTTGGAGGATCATTCAGTCCCGCTGAGAATCGAAGAGTCCCACCCTTGAAGTATGATCATCTGCACAGACTGACGAACGAATACCCAGAGCTCAATTTTGTATTGAATGGAGGCATTCACTCTCTGAAACAAGCCAAAGAAGAGATGGATAAGATTCCATCATTGTCGGGTATAATGGTGGGTAGAGGGCTTGTTGCAGATCCGTGGGGGTTTGCAATGGCAGATGAGCTGCTATTCGGAAATAATGCAAAATCATTGTGCTCCAATAGGAGAGAGATACTTGAAGCCTATGGCCAACACGCTGACTACGAAGAACTACACAATGACCCGGCTTCAGTCCGCAGGTCTATTGTTGCTGCATGTGCCCACCTCTTTGCTGGTGAACATAATGCAAATAAGTTCAGAATGGAGCTAGATGAGATTGCAGGACGACCAGAAAGATTGGAGAGAGAGGTCAAAGCCAAGGTTTGGTCGAAAGGTTCGGGTGCATCAACATTGGCTTCAGCATTCTCAGTTTCGTCAACATCAGACGAAGTGAGATCATCTAGATGGGATGATACAGTAGGATGGGATGACATGCAAGCAATAGAGGACAACATTAGATGGGATGCGGGGGAACAACCTTTATCAGAACTTATATTAGAAGCTGCACATAAACACTTTGCAGGTGAAGTCTTGAGCCGCAGCCGCAAAGATAGTTGGGAAAAGAAAGTCTGGGAAGAAGAGGAGGCGAAAAGAAAGAGAGCCAAGGGATACCCTTTGCTTTCAATTGCTGACATCAGTAGTGACACGGGCAAGAAGCTTAGTGGTGGCGTTGTAGATGGGTGGTTTAACAATGGGTTGAACTGATATTGCCTTACAAGCTTTTGCACACCTACTTCCCTAGTTTCATAAATAATCCCCTCGTATTTGTTGCTCATTATCCTCAGCGAGTAGAGTGGCATTGCACACGTGCCTATGTGATGGGAATTCCATGAAGTTGGCCCATCTTGGTGTGTGTGTGTGTGTGTGTCTTGGCTTCCAGATAGAGAATGGCAGTGAACCATAGTGGAGTTTGATAGAACAGGAACCCCGGGTATGCCATACCTTCACCAACTGGCACGGACTCCCAAACAGCAGTACTTAGGACATCCCAAATGGCAAGATCCAGTCTATGCGAACCCTCCCCACGGAGGTTTCGTGGGTTGCAGACGGGCATCCGCTTTTCCTTCCGTTTGAGTGTACCGGCCGGCGTGCCGAGCCCGCTGCCGTAAAGCGGTTCTCGTACCTCCTTGTGGGAGGAACGTGTAGGTCCTAAGCTCTTGAGTCTGAAGACGCACACCGCTGCGTGTCGACATACCCGGGTACTTACACTTATACCATTTCTCACAAGGGTATACCTGCGGGGGCCCCGTGCACGAACCTCTTTGCGTGCGTTACAACGACGTGAGAAGGGACATTTGCCAACCATCCAGTAACTGGTACCTGGCACTGCACTGCCATCAGCGAGCAGGCCCGGACAGCTGGGCTTTAGTTGTGACACATGAATCTTCGTACCCTGCGACTAGCGTACCCGGGAGATGAGACCCATTTACTATTCCTCTTTAGCGGCTTACCGATCAGCGATTTAAAATCCTTCCGGAAGCTCCCCGGCGTCCAAGACTCGAGGGGACAATGCAGGGGTGAACTGCACCGGGAATCGAACTCGGGGCCTCGCTTCCAAAATTTGTCCGGCTAAACACTTCACCAATCAAGGGTGTGGCCAATCTTAGTGCAGATGCATTTGTCAAACTCGAAAATGAATACTTCAATAGGACAAGTTCTTTGATAAAGAATAAGGGACGTAATTGAATTCTGACCTGATGGAACTTCTTTACAAAATGATAAGTTCTTTTGGTTCGGTGAAAAATAGCATTGCATTTCACAAAAATATCATAAGTACATCTCATCAAGTACACACATAGATAGTTTCTCCTTCATACATAAATGTAAATCCCTCCATTGGCGAAGTAGTTAGGCGATCAAGTCTTGGAAACGAGGCCCCGGGTTCGATTCCCAGCATGGAATGATTCCCGGCATGGAATACTCTATGCGTCTTCTCCCCAGTCTCGAACGCTTGGGGAGCTTCTTTGACGAGTTCAAATGCATCAACCGGTAAACTGTTAACGGGGTAATGATAAATGGGGAATTCGTGTGGTTTCGGGGGTGCAAACCCTCATGTTGTTGCAATAAAGACCAGCTGTCCCAAACCGTCTCGCTGATGTCAGTGCAAATGCGGTATGATTCTGATCACCAGTACTTGGCAAAATGTCCCTGACTGTGTTGCAGCAAAGCACACTCGGAGGTCTGTTCATGGGGGCCCTGCAGGTACATCCTTGTGAGAATATAGGAGACGCTAACTTCTGATCCGCGGCGCCGCAATGCGCTTGTTTGTCAGGACACAAATCCGTGAGCTTAGGAGCCGACGCCGGGCCCCCGGAAGGGGGCTTGAGGCCCACGGTAGGTGTGGGATGGACGTGCCTCACTGGCACGCCCCACAGGGGACGAAGGATGATCCCCTAGTTGCCCACCGGGGACCCCCGGGGGGAGGGTTTGCACGGGCGATTTACGTAGCCGTCGCCTACGTGTATGGGGGAACACTTGGACGCCCGGCCAGGGTATGACAGTACAGCCGTGCCAGGGGGTGAGGGGCGGCTATTATCTCGGGGTTCGTACGCCCTACTATGGGCTCTGCCTGACCTATCCGGAAGCCAAGAAAACACACACACATACATAAATGCAAAAACACACAACTTTTCAATGGTCACTGATCTTGGATTGCTGGCTTGGTTTATGCATTCAAAATGCAACTAAACATCAATACAGAATTTTTGACCTCGAGGTCTGATCTTTGTGCACACACGGATAAGAACTTGATGATTAATTTTGGTTTAATGGAGTCACATTTAGCCTACACTCAACCTTTATAATTGCAAAACCAACCTACCCGGACACAGTTAAGATTCGAATATATATTTTCTTATTATTATTATTTGTTGTCATTTCGTACCATGTACTGGTTGCTACCGGCAAACCCAATTAAGGGTTAGATACTCTAGGAGGCTTTCACATACCTGCCTTGTACTTGCAGCAATGCACCAGGGCTCAGTCCACCTCACAGGGGACTCTGATTGAGAAAAACACGCACCAGTCCCGGTTGTCAATAACGTGTCAAGTTAAAAAGCAGCTTGGCATCCCATGTCCCATGTGATTGTCATTTGGAAATCTTGCACATTGTGCATAGATTGGATGGGGCACGTTAGGCAGTCCTGATAGGCTTTGGCCCTCGAACCTGGGACGTTCGGATAGGCTAAAAAGAGATCCAAGCTGTGGGAAAAAGGGTCGGTTTTCAGGTTCTAGTCAGTGTAAGCACTGGGTCTTGTCATGGAGACACACATTTCATTATTTGTGCCCTGGATCTCAGCCGGGCGTCAGAAGGATAGCTCAAGATCCCCGTTTGTGGCAGACATGAGCTGAGCTAATCATTCGACACCACTTGCATATTTGAATGGTGTATCAGGTTATTCTTTGGATGTCGTTGTGCATTGTCAAGCTTGGCTCCGGTTGCATGGTACTGTTGAACATGCCCCTGGACATTTCAGATACGAGTGTGAGCAGACGGCCAGATGAAAAGTTTCTGACAAATGTATCATACCTACGTTTTGCAGAAAATGCAGACGGTTAGTTCGGTCCAAGTTATAATATTGTTCCTCTGTAAAGAAAATTAGTATTCAGCAGTTCCAAGCGAAAATATAAAAACCACACTAAACAGTCAGGAAGCACATTACAAACATGTTCCAAATCATGGTTTGGACAGCCAGTACCGATACCAGATACACCCTTCTCGCGGGGATTTGCTTCGCGTTTTTGGAATGTAGATTGGTCAATGTACGTCAGATCTAGATACAAAAAATGCTAAGCAAACTCCAGGGAATGCTGCAACTTACTGTCATCACTCGACCGTGAAAATACGCCATTGAAAGAAATTCAATAAAAACTTTAACAAAAATCATCTAATCGAGATTGGAGTTTCGTCCAAAAAATGATCAATGAACCAAGACTCCTCGAAGGATTCAGGCACTATATTTGTCAATAAATCAGTGATGGGGTGTGTAGCCAGCACAGCTCCACCTTTGCCTAAAATGGTTCGCACTCGGTCTTAGCCTTAGGTCCCCGCACGTTTGCACGTGTGTTCTTTTGCATCTAACTTCCCTATTTGACTCAACACTTCGATTCGTGTAGACTGGCCTTGGGCTAAGAAGCTCACCCTGAGACAAACTCAGTGAAGTAGTTACGCATTATCACGATGATGCCCTCCCAAGACCATTGCCACGGGTTGAGACCTCAAGCATTCTTTCATTCGTGGTAGATGATCACAGCCCTTGAAGCACTCAGGAATTTTTAGGAGTCTGAGCTTGGGAGCGTGTGTGCCTGCCTGCAACCTATCCCTGATCTACCGTATATTTGGAATGGATCGCAGCAACCTAAATTGGGCGGATTTTTTTCTCG
>JALLPA010001063.1:0-11978 GCA_036939895.1 Thalassiosira exigua
TCTGGCTTTTGGCTCGAATAATTTATCGCCGACGCATTTCGTCGCGCGCGGGGCGCCCATGAAAAAACCGGATCGCCGAAAAACGTGGTGAACGACGTTCGCGAAAGGGCCCCCCCGCTTTAAATATTGGATTGGATCAACGCAAGATCTCATGAAGAAATATACATAGGAATGCTTATCCCTCAGTAAGTATGGTAGGTATCTAGGTGTGCTCCTGTAGTCATGTCTCTTTCTCTCAAACGGCAATGCAATGCAGTGCTCGGCAGCCAAAATACAACATCGTAAGTATGTATCCAAGGTGCAGTGTCACTTCGCTCATGTAGCAGAATCTTGACCTGATGGCAATAGAATCGAAAAATTTGCGCGGATAAAAGGGTCTTATGTATTTTCAAAGCGCATGAGTCATTGGTTCATATGGAAACCGGATCCATCTTGCATGGGCAATAGATTTCGATTTGTGATGTTCGACCAGCAACACACCGAACAGAGTTATTGTTAGCGATAGTTGTACGAACTTCCATGATTTAATGATACTGAAGGTGATCGCCAAATACTCCGCCGTTCGGTGTGTTGCAGATGGCAAAAGTGCAAGAAAATGAGATTGGTGACCCAAACCGTGACAAGCTCGCATGATTCATCTCTCGCACAAAAATTTCACACATTTTTTCATACCGTCTTCATTCTTTTCATTCGCCTTCGCTTCGCTCGGCGGGCGGGCCTTCGATCTCGATCGCGCGCCGGCGCCGCCGCGGCAGAGGCGTCGGCGGGAGCTGCACGTGCATCTGTTTGTCGTGCGTTGACAATTACCCATCGTATGTTCTTATTCTTATCGTCGAGGCTCGAGCGGGCTCCTATCTTCTCACCATCCTCCATAATTTCCAACGCGCCTCCTCATCATTTCTCTGGAGACATCATATTAGAAGGGGCACCGGATCGCCAGCAGCCGACTTTATCTTGGACAAAGGTGCCATCAAAACCGAGCCACCGCGAACGAGGATCCAATGGATATTGACTCATCGAGCCCCATGATAAATGCACCCATGCCACGCCCAGGTCTACGACCGAGGTCTGCGTCACAAGATATCACACAAAGCTTCCGCGATCAACTCCTAGAGGACTGGCCGCACGCGTCAACCTGTTCCGCCGGCGCCCAGGACTGGCAACTGCTATGCCAGAAATTGCGACCAAGAGTTGCCTTTTCGGAACGCTCAGCCATGTTCGTCTATCGCCCCGATCCTCATTACTCTCTGAACAAATCCTACACCAAGAGAGAGCGCGAGGGCTTCAGCACCAAGGCGTGTTTGGAGGCGATAAGGATCAAGAAGCTCGCGTCGACGACTCCCTGCGAATCGTCGAAAGACTCCTTCAAGTACTTGCTCAAGAACAAGCTCGTGTCGATCGAGGAGATGGTCGGGATCGAACATTTGGTGTTCGGGAAATCTCCGTCGAAGATTCAGAAGGAGCGGAAAGATCACGCCAAGGCCGTTTTGACGGAACAGTGGCGACAGCGTTTTGAAGAGACCAAGATGCAAGGGGATCCCATGGGGAAACTGGGGCAGTTCGCGGCATTGCGATCGGCGAAGTCGGCCAAACGCGCCAGAACGCGGGCTGCTATAGCTGCTTGAGAGTCGCGGCTGTACAGGGCGCTTGCTGTTTGTAATTCAGCCCACAATTTTTCAACTGTCAAAAGCTCAGATATTAGATGACAGTAATTTTACCTCATTCTGTTAATGGAGTATGGTCAAGGATATATGTATAGCTGTGGACATCGCTCCAGTATCACCCAACTGCTAGTCGATATTCTTCTCCGTATCGAACAGGTGCCGCTGAACTGCTAGTATTCTTCGTGCCCTGAAAGTATTACATCCTCGAGCTTGAAAACCAAAAATTGGACAGTTGAAGTTTTATTGATATCTATGCGCCAAAAATAAGTTCCGGTCGAACGGCAGACTCCCGGAGAATAACACCGGACGATCTCATTTGCGGTGCGACCTCTCCCAGACGAAGATACTGTTTCAAAAGCCTCCTAAAGTATGTACAAAAAGCCACGATGTACCAGCGAAGACGGGCGCATATATCCCTCGCAACGCATTCATCGCGTTTCATCTCGCTCGTCGTCCGTCCCTAATAGCTTCCCTTGGGCTGGAACGAGCCCTCGGCGCCGGCCCCCGCCCCGGCGGCCTCCGCGCACCCCGCCGAGATCTCGTCCGCGCACGCCATCCGAATCCGCTCGCTCGTCGCCGGCATCCGGAATTCGAAGGGTCCCTCGTCCCCGCGACCGCCTCGCCGCCCCTCCCTCGCGGCCCGGACCGCGTCCTTGATCGCGAAGAAGACGCTGCACCCCAAGAAGAACGGGGGCTCTCCGATCGCCTTGCCGCTGTGCACCACGAAGGGGTTGTCCGCGTCCTCCAGCAGCGAGACGTTGAACTTCTCAGGGACGTCGTTGAACGCGGGGATCTTGTACGTCCCCGGCCCGGACGTGAAGACGGTCCCCCGCGGACGGATCCAGACGTGGTCGTCGTCCCCCAGGACGACCTCCTCCAACGTGCTCCATCCCATCCCCTGGACGAACGCCCCCTCGATCTGGCCGAGGTCGATGGCGGGGTTGAGGCTCGCCCCGACGTCCACGAGGACGTCCGCGGAAAAAGTGCGGTGATCTCCCGTCAGGACGTCGACTTCCACCTCGGCCAACGCCACGCCTTGGGTGAAGTAGTTGAACGGACGTCCGCGCCACGCGTTCTCGGGAGGTTCGGCGGCACGGCCCTCCGGAGGAGGAGTCGCTGCATCCCAGTCGTACCCATATCGCTGGTCGCTGGTCGTCGAGGGCGAAGAAACCATGCACGGATAGGTCCACGTGCTCGAAGTGAGCTCTATGCGCCACCTCCTTCAGCGTTGCATCGGGGGGGAGCGATTCCCAAACAGGTCGAAGCCGCGCCAATATCTGACGACACGCGTCCAGTGTCGCCATCCCGTACAGGTCCGTGGACATGCTCGCGGCCGTGGGCACGGTGTTTGTGCTCTTGTCCGTGCTCTAGTCGTCAATAAATAGGCGGTCCAAGGGTACGCCGAACGCCTGCGCCGCCACCTGGTACACCTTCGTGTGCAATCCCTGCCCCATCCCAGTGCCGCCGTGCGAGACCATGACCGTCCCGTCCGTGTACAGATGCATCAGCGCTCCGCCTTGGTTCATAAGACGCCCCGGGTCTCCTCCCCCCCGAGCCCTCCTCCCATCCACTTTGTCCTCACCACTACCTTCGCACACGGGGCCCCGGTGGCCTTGGCCACGCACTCTTGCGTCTTCGTCGGCGCTTGGGTTAACGACTCCAAAGGTATCACGAGACACGAATTCATCTAGAGGTAGAAGTGGTAACTGTAAAGTTGAAAAGCACAGGTTGGTGTCAAACTCATTCAATCTGTGTGAACTAGTATGAATTAGAATTGTGTGTGTGTATGGGGCACTGACCATGCCCACCCAAGTGCCAAGTTCAGGGTTAAGGCCCATTCCTTGGGACCACCACTGGACAGCTTTGCTCAGGCTAAAGCTAATTCCACTCGGCTAAGCAACGAGGAAATTCGCCAGACCTGGGAGTTGGTCCCGAGCACGGCTGCCACTGACGTGGGCGAGTGCCACTAGGTTGCAGGCACCAAGGGAGGGAGGGTGGGCTAACAGAATCTCTTCAAAGCCTCCGCCACTCTATACGATGGCGGGGGGTTACCATTGAGACCGGCGCCGCCGTTCACACGAACTATGGCAACGGCGAAGGGAGCGCTGCAGTCAGAGTCTCTCTACTTTGACCAAAAGCTTCGACACACTGATATTTCTGTCAGCCTTCGCTTCGCACTTCGAGTGTCTGAGATTTAATCACAACTTGTGGCGATTCGCCTTTTAGTTACCAGTCTGAGATTCTGATCACAGAATGCCGGAGCCCCAGCTCGAGCCTACGCTCGAGCCCAAGCACGTAACGTCGAATGGTCTGCGCAGGTTGAGCACCAGCTCTGGCCGGAGCTCCAGCGAGCCCCGAGCTCGAGCCCTGCGCCCCCTTGCCCCCACCAATGCGAAATGGTCCGCGGGGAATCCCGAGCTAGAGCCAAACGCGCAATACCGGCGGTCTTCTTGAGGATTGCATTCAGGCCTCGTGCCCGCCTCTCGGCTGAAACGCCTAGAGGTGCAACGACGGGCCTCCTCCAATGAGGCGTGCCGCATCCGTTTTCGGGAATCGAAGAAGAGCTCAAGCTTCCGAGACCTCCATGAACCCCGAGTCCGGGCCGGCAAGGAACGGGACGATATGCTTTGGTCTGTGGCTCAAACGGAAAGGCTCGAGATAAGCCTACGCCTCGGTAGCAACTTAAGCTAAAATGTGTATTTTTATTTTTATTGCCTTTTTATTTCAAACCCGCGATGGTGCCGTCTTCCATGCCTGCACTCGTGTGGGCACTCGAGGACTGCTGCGGCAGTGTCAGGGAGGAAGGGGACGGGCGGGGATAGGAACAGGGGCGGATGCCATGGTTCTTCATGGTAAAACTCACTCCGATGGCACATCGGTACGTAGGAATACTCTCTCTCGTAACATTTCACGAATAGTGCTTGAATATGTATGTTTTTATTTCTAGGTCGAAGGTAGGAATAATATGTAACGACGAAACTTAGAAAAGGTCTTCAAGATGTACCGATCACATCTTCAAGGTGTAAATTAAGCATTGATGTAGGAATAATAGAACACGAGAGCGGTGGAAAATAGGTCTTCAATATGTACTCCGTACATATTCAATATGCGATCGAAAAGCCACAGCTAACCGATATCAACACTCTAATAGCTGTGCATAATTTAGATTTAACCATCGTGAGGGTGTGTAGCTAAAAGCGTGAGTTGAAATATCTAACCCCCGACCACGAGCCGCAGGCAAGTGGGAGGGAGTTAGATATTTCAACTCACGCTTTTAGCTGCAACCCAAGATGGTTAAATCTAAATTTTACCCAGCTATTTAGAGTTGTTTATGTATGTATCAGTTCAAGTGCCAATGTCTCGTTCCCAAAATATAATCGCCCAAACAAGATACACCTCTGACTTGCTGTAGCTAGGGTGAGCAAAGAAAAGGTACGATCAAGAAGGCAGTCAAACTGCTTGGGCGATATTAACTTACGTATGTAGGTATTAACACAAATAACGGTCTTAAAATGACCATCTTGCATCAATCCAGTATTTACTGTACCTAAGTACGCGTGCCGTGCAACATCTGTCGTGCAGGGGGTGACAGTTTCTAGGGGGTTCTTTGGGATTCATTTTCTCGTGGCGCGCCAGCTGTGCAGCTTGAGATTCTTTCTCGTTAACACATAAACTAGTCGTGGTCCAAGCGCAACTCTACCTACTTAGATACTCGTAATATGAATATCATAAGGTTCGCCTGTAAGATTATATTTAGGGGAAGCTACATGTGCACGAGTGCTGATACTACAAATTGATGTTCTTATGTCACATAAAACTACAATATCTAACCTTCCGTACCTACATGCTAATCATCTAGAGGTATAGCCTTGGATTTTGTAGTTACAAAAGGCCAAGCTCAGGAGCTGATTCGATCAGGGTTTCAGCAAATTTGTTCCCAGATAAGTTATCGTAGCGTGTTAGGTGAAATTAATGTACTGTTGCCGCTACTTGGCATACATTACACCACACAATGCATGATATAAATGGGACTACCACGACACACACGCTCCACAAAGAGATTGCCCACAACCCCCTAATCGCTGCTCGACGACTCAGAGGCGGCGGCAGCGGCCTCTAACACGGCGGTGTCGGCGGCAGCGACAACTTTTAGCCATGGCAGGCCATCCGTTGTCGTGGAAGCAGGCGCAGCATCATAGCCGTCGGAGGATGAAATATGAATCCAATGGGAATTGTACTTGTCTCGAATAATGATCAAAGAGGAGATCAAAGTGGAAGAATGGGAGTTAGAAGAAGCTAGTGTCAACGAAAGGCTATCATTCGAGTTCGACGGTTAGACTTTGACTAGAATTAATGCAGATGAATGACCTTCAGCCGTGGCAGGAAATCCGTTGTGGTGGAAGCAGGCGCAGTGGTCGTGTATCCTGCCCCTTGTTACCGGCGTCAATCAACAAAACGCGACGCCGCCGTCGCCGCCGACAACAAGGACTGCCAGGTCCAAGGAGGAGGAGGAGTCCGACGGAAGGATGGAGCAGGGAACCCTTCTCCTCCTCGTCGTCGCACATGCGGCCAAATACCGTCAGGTAGGATGAGGTGCGTCAGCGCTGACGAGGAGTAGGAGCCCGCCTTGCCGACGCCTTGATGTGCGCCAACGCACCCACGTGCTCCGCCTTTAGCGCCTTTGCGGGATTGGCCGATCGAGTTCCCTCCTCCCTCGATTCCGACAAGAGCGCCTCGAGGGACGCGATCGCGGAACTCNTCCACCTCGGCCAACGCCACGCCTTGGGTAAAGTAGTTGAACGGACGTCCTCGCCACGCGTTCTCGGGGAGCTCGGCGGCACGGCTCCCCGGAGTAGGAGGCGTCGCGTCCCAGTCGTAGCCGCATCGCTTGTCGTCGAGGGCGAAGAACCCGTGCGCGGACAGGTCCACGCGCTCGAAGTGAGCTCTCTGCGCCACCTCCTTCAGCGTCGCCTCCGCGGGGAGGGATTCCCGAATCGGTCGAAGCCGCGCCAGTATCTGACGACACGCGTCCAGGGTGGCCATCCCGTACAGGTCCGTGGACATGCTCGCGGCCGTGGGCACGGTGTTCGCGACCTTGTCCGTGCTCGAGTCGTCGACGAACACGCGGTCCAAGGGTACGCCGAACGCCTGCGCCGCCACCTGGCACACCTTCGTGTGCAATCCCTGTCCCATCTCCGTGCCGCCGTGCGAGACCAAGACCGTCCCGTCCGTGTACAGATGCACCAGCGCTCCGCCTTGGTTCATGAACTTGGCCGTGTACGCGATGCCGAACTTCGTGGGCACGAAGCCCACGCCGCGCTTGACCCACTTGTTCCGTCGGTTGAACTCGGCCGCGGAAGCGCGACGGCCCGGGACGTCCAGCTCGACGGATAGTCGATCCCACATTTTCGGGACGTTCCACTTTCCCGCGCAGTCCTCAACGCCGAGCTGCATCCCGAAGGGCGTGGCGTCTTCCTTCTCGTAGAGGTTGGTCCGCCTCAGCTCGTCGCCGTCGACGCCGCACGCCTCGGCCAAGTGGTCCATCACGTGCTCGCACACGGCCATGCCCTGAGGACCGCCGAAGCCTCGAAAGGCCGTGTGCGGAGGCTGGACCGTCTTGCACGGGGTGCCTCGGCTCCGAAAGTTCGGCCAGTTGTAACAGCCGTCGACGTGGAACAGCGCCCGATCCATGACGGGTCCGGTGAGGTCGAACTTGGCCCCGCCGTTGTTGTACAGCCGCACGTCGAGGGCGTGCAGCCTGACTTTGCCTTCGTCGTCGACGAGGGCTCCAGCGCGGTACTTCGAGAGGAAGGCGTGCCGACCTCCCGTGATCTTCATGTCCGCGTCCCGAGGCAGAGTGAGCCTCACCGGACGCCCCATGCGCTTGGCGGCGACCGCGGCACAGACGGCGGTGAAGACGCTCCGGGTCTCCTTGCCGCCGAACCCTCCTCCCATCCGCTTCATCCTCACCACCACCTTCGCGCACGGGGTCCCGGTGGCCTTGGCCACGCACTCTTGCGTCTTCGTCGGGGCCTGGGTGCTCGCGTGGATCAACAGCTGGGTTGATGACTCCGAAGGTATCACGAGGCACGAATTCGTCTCGAGGTAGAAGTGCTCCTGTCCCCCGCTCCGAAACGATCCCTCCACGACCACGAGGCGCTTCCCGTCCACTTCAGTCCGTTCTAACATCTCGTCGACGTCTTCTCCGCGCTTCATGCCATGGACGTCCTCGGACCAGAAGCTCCCCGCCTCGATCGCGTCCTCGATGCTCACGGGCGCCTTCCCCATCTCTTCGCCGTACCTCACCTCGACCGCGCGCGCGCCGCGCTCGGCGATCTCCAACGACGCCCCCACGACGACGCCGAGCACCTGTCCCACGAACGCCACGACCTCCCCCGTGGGCAAGAACGCCACGTCGTCTTGCTTGATGGGTCCGTAGGCGTTCGTCCCTCCCAACCGCGTCACGTCCTCCGCGGCGAACGCTCCCTCCACCCCGGGAACGCTCAGAGCCGGAGACACGTCGAGGGATTCGAGCGCGACGTGACATTTGGACGCCATGATCAGCGCCGCGTGGAGCGTCCCGGGGGGAGCGGGGACGTCGTCCGCGTACAAAGCTTCGCCGGTGCAGTGGAGGGGGCCGGAGGCGTGGGGCGCGGGCTTTCCCACGGAATCGACTTTGCCCGCTTTGATCCCCTCTTTTCCCTCGGACGTCCCCGTCGCGACGCCGGGCGCGATTCCCGAGTCGCTCCGCCCCTCGAGGCCCACGGCCACCTTCGGCGCGGGATACTTCTGAACTCCCCCGATCCGTGGCTTGGGACGGGAGACGAAGCCGTTCCCCGCCCCAGACGCTTCGTCGCTCCCCACGGTCGGCACGGGCGGGTAGGTCACGCACCCTCCCGCGGCCTTGGCCGCGGCGACGACGTCTTCCTTCAACTCCCTAGCGCAGTGGAGCCACATCTTGTGCAGGAAGCCGCAGGCCAGCGCCAGCCTATACTGGGATTGCCCCCCGGGGACATCCTCGGGCAGGGCCAGCTCCTCCATCATCGCTACCCGAGCCTTCGCGAAGGTCTCCTCCTCGAACGGCCTTCCCATCATCGCCTCCGCGGTCTCCTTCGCCGCGACGGTCTTGGGCGCCATCCCCCCGAACGCGAGGCAGACGTCCTCGACGATCCACGATCCTCCCCGGGGAGCCAATTTCATCCGCATCCCGCTGGTGACGATGGAGATGTCGTCCTCCCTCCTCCGCGCTTGCTTGAACGGGACGACGTATTCGAACGTGTCTCGCATCCACGGGACGTCGATCCGCTCCACCATCTCGATGGATTCCATCGCCACGGTCCGATAGGACACGAAGAAGTCCTTCGCGGGGATCGTGCGACGGACGACCCCCCCGTCCCTCTCGGGACGGCTCGCCAGCACCAAAGTCGCGTCCAACGCGCACAACAGGGGGTTCATGTCGCTGATCGGCGAGGCCGTGACCACATTCCCCCCGAGGCACGCGGCGTTCCGTATTTGGGTCGACGCGAACCACCGGAGCATGTCGCGGATCGGCGCGGCGGTGCGAGCTCGTCGTCGTCGCGCGGCAATCGCGGCTTCGACTCCGGCCGCGTCGGCGGCGTCCAGCTCATGGGATGCGTCGACGTGATCGCGACACGCCTCCATGAGCGAGGTCAAGCTGGCGCACGCCCCCACGACCAGGTGGCTCTCCGCGGTCAGAATCTCGTACAAAGTGTGGATCTTCTCCGTGGGCCTCACCAATCGAGGGAAGGTCGCGCGCTTGAACCGCGCTTCGATCCCCACCTCGGTGTTCCCCACGACCATCTTGATCTTCCCCTCGTCGTCCTTCGCGCCGTCGCCGCGCTCGCGGAACAAATCGAGGAGGTCCTCCAACCTGGTGGGAGCGATCCACGTCCCCCTGCCGTGGACCGAGTCGCGGGAGACCACCGTCAGGGGCTTCGACAGCTCCTCGTGCAGCGCCGCGTCGCCCCCCTCCGCGACGGGGAGCAACTCCCTCGGGAACATCCGGTCGGGCTGGTCCCACCACGTCTCCGAATGCTTCTCCTTCAGTATTGTCTGGTACTCGGCCACCTTGGAAGCGGTGGAGGTGCAGACAATGGAGGTCCCGCAGCCCTCCTCCTTCTCGCGGCCGCCGTCGCCCTTCTTCTCGTCGCGACCCTCGCCGTGGCCCTCCTTCTTCTCCTCCCCCCGGTCCTCCGCGTTGCACTCCCGCTCGCACGCTTCTCGCGCGGGGCACTCCCGGCACGGCGTCCCGCACGGTCCCGTCGGCCCTCCGTCTTCCAAATCCCCCACGCCGCCTCCTTCGCCGTCCGCGCACAGCGCCCGAGCGGCGTCCCAGATGGGACGGTAGCCCGTGCACCGGCACAGATTGCCGTCGAGGTGCTCTTCCAAGTGCGTCGAGTCGATCGCTTCGCGGTTCCCTTCCGAGTCGCGCTCGCCCTGGGCGAAGAGGGCGTACAGCGCCACGATTATGCCGGGGGTGCAATATCCGCACTGGGAGCCGTGCAAGTCGGCCATGGCGCGCTGGACGGGATGGAGGCCGTCCCTTCCTCCTCCCTCCGATCCTCCGGGTTGGGCGAGGCCGCCGGGTCGGGCGAGGCTCCCGACGCCTTCGACGGTCGTGACGTGACATCCGTCGCACGCCAACACGGGGAGGAGGCAGGCGTTCGCGGACGCGTGGACCAGTCTGCTGCTCCTGCTCCTCCCTCCTCTCCCTCCTCCTCCTCGAGTCGCGCCCCGAGTCGCGCTTCTTCCCCCGCCCGCGCTTTCGCTCGAGGCGACCCGGCTCACCAACACCGTGCACGCGCCGCACCCTCCCTCGCCGCAACCGAGCTTGGTCCCCGTCAACTTCAGCTCCGTCCGCACGAAGTCCAAGAGGGTCTGGACCGGGCGGGCCCGGGCGGCAAGGTCCGGGGGGACGGGAGATCCGTTGACGAAGAGGAGGGGGACCGAGCGGATCGTCGACGGCGACGACGACGAGGGAGAGGAAGGCGAGGAAGAGGGAGGGTCTGACTCGTACGAGAGGGGGAGTCCTCTCCCTCCTCCCGTCGCTCCTCCCCTGGGGAACGGGGCGGCCGAGAGCGCGGACGCCATGGTTCGTTCGATTTCGAATCAGAAGAAGATGTAGTTGATTGTTGATGAGAGCAACGAACTACCAGATGGGAACTGACTTCTAAACAACTAAGGTATTAATTTACCCTACAAATACTACCTTCGTCGTTCTCAATCGCGGCGACCTTAATATTCTTGCCCTCCAGTTTGATACCAACAACAGTTCCTACCCAAGAATAAACAGCACAACCCGGATACTTGTCCTTTGCGAGGGATTTAGCGCCAGCAACGGCACTCCTCCTTTCTTGTTCGAAGTTCTGGGGAGTCACGAGGTTTTCGGCGTCGTTGGGAAGTGTCTCTACCCTTTTCGCAATCTCTAAAAGTCGGCTCTCTGTTTTCTTTGCCAATTGCTCGCTTCGCCTCTTGAGTATTACATCGGAATCCTCGGCGTATCGCTCGCGTGACCTCTTTTTCACGGCCTCGGGATCCTTGGCGTACTGCTCGTGCCGCTCCTTGTTATATGAAGAGTCCTTGCCTCGACGACTCTCTCTTTCTTTCTTGTCGGCTTCCACCTTGGCACGGACGAGGTCTCTGCCTTTGTCCGTCTCGCACAGAGCAAGAGAGAGACACTTGGAAGGATCGACCCCTCTCTTCCCTACCCTAGCTCCCGGTTCGGCATGGGAACAATCAGGATGGATCCACGCGACGCATCCTAGACCGTAAACCGGCTAAGAGACTTCCAATTGACAGTCATCGTCAGGGCACGCACATGTTCGTGAGACCATCGCAGGATAATCGTTGGCACCGCGCAGGGCACTCTGCGAACGATTGTGACGATGTGACGATGGCGATTTCAAGATTGTGAGGCCAAACCAGTTGGCTTGGCCGGCAGTCGCTTCGAAATTTTGAAATACAGGGCGCAATTATCTAGGTACTTCTACCACGATTCTACTCTCTAGTAAAAGATACAGGGTGCGAGTGAAAAACACGCGAGTGAAAGAGAATTATCTAGGTACGATACTGATACAGGGCGCGAGTGAAAAAACACGAGTGAAAGAGACAGTGTGAATGAAAACGGCTCTAAGGTAATGTATCGTACCGCGAAGCGGGGCCCGCGCGCTTCGCCATTTTATGTCTTAGAACTGAACGGAAGGGGGGCATCACAGGCATCAAACAGATCGCTAAGAAATACACAGGATGGTGAACAAAATAAAATCATGATGTATTTTATTTCTTAATTTGGAA